>LOEQ01004964.1:0-13305 GCA_001685075.1 Bramus lutescens | reverse complement strand
CGGCTGAGCTGCAGTTGCTGACCGGGATAGCCGGAGTTTAAAAGGCAGATGATTAAGAAAGAAGACAATTGACACCCAATATGGGGTGCTCAACAGTTGTGTGACATTTTATTCTTTTGGCTTTTTGAGGAGCCCACCACCCAGACCTCACTCAGAGGCTTATTCTTAGCTATGAATGCCCGACCTTAGCTTGTCTTGTTTCTTGCCAGCTTTTTTTTTTTTTTAAGTTAAATGAACCTGACTACCCTTTACCTCTGGGTTTTTATCTTTTCCTATTTCTATTACCTTCCTTTACGGTTTTATCCGTGGCTTGCTGTATAGCTGTCTGGCGCCTGGTGGTGGTCTCTCGTTTGCTCCTTGCTCTCCTCATTTCCCCTGTTATCGTCTCTGCCTGCCAGCCCCTCCTATCCTTGCTCCTGCCTCACTAGCAGCCGCCATCTCATTATTAGGACCATCAGGTGTTTTAGAGACCTGAAGATAATAGTCCCCAACAGTTCCTCTTGCTTTAAGTTGTTTTCCTTACTGTCTTGTCACATGTAAGTAAACCGATGAACACACAGAATAAAAACTAGAAATAAAACAGAAGGGATGGGACTGCTCCGGGGTGTGGCAGAGGAGAAAGTTTATTGCCGATAAAAGGGAGGGCATAGCCCGCAGCCGAGGCATCTGTGAGAGTTCAGAGTAGACAAGCCCTGAGCCATGTGAGATGGGGAGAGGAACGTAGAAAGAAACCTAGAGGGAAGCCACGTGCAGCAGCCAAGAGGGCAAAGGTACCAAAAAAGGGGGGGCAGGGACCAAATTGCTCCATTGTATAGTGAAGAGCCTCTGGGCGAAAGGGAAGAGCAGTCCAGTTCTGGGATTGGAGAATTGGAGCAGAGGGTACAGTGCACCGTATGCCAGCCATACCCTGTAGGAAGTAGGGGCTGAGGGATCCTGGGATATGCTGGGAGACCCTGGTGGTCAGGTCCGCTTTGATATGTTCAAGAGACACCTCAACAATTTGTCCTAGGTTTGAGACTTAACAACTGCCACCACGTATGGAAATGTAAATTATAGCAGTGGCCGCTCTGGTTTTCTTTCCGTTGCTTTGATGATGACGCATTCACACTGAAGGCGGCTCGGAGAGGAAAGGGTTTCTCTCTGTTTTCACTTCCAGGTCACGGCCTATAGTTAAGGAAAGTCAGAAGTCACGGAGGAACAATAATTGCCATCTGGCTTCCTGGCTTGTTCACAGGCTTGCACATAGCTAGCTTTCTTAAACATATCAGGACCACTCCCTCCCCGGAATGGTGCCACACCCATTCTACTGAGTCTTCCCACACCAATTAATACCCAAGACCATCCCCACAGACAGGCCCACAAGACAGTCTAACACAAGGGGTTCCTCGATGGCCGCTTTGTTAAGTGGACAGTTATGCTAACTAGCACAATGGTGATTCCACACCATGCACTCATACAGTCAAGATAAAGCCAAAATAACAACTCTCAGAGCAGAGGCGATAGAGCAGAGATGCTCACATCCACGTGGTAAAAGCACCCATGGATGCAGCTCGTTGAGAGCCAGTCCATGCAAATAGGACTTCCCACCCGCCCTTAACTACTTACCCAAGATGTGCACCTCCAGAAGGCTTCCTTCCACAGGAATGCCCCTAAGAGCTTCCCTTGGAAAGGCCTCTGCCTGAAACAAGTCCTTGCACTGTGACACACCCACCCTGCTGCTAAGCAACAGGAAAGAGAACCCTCTGGTGCTTAGGCCAAGAGCAAACGTCACAATGATTAGGCTGAGCAAATGCCACACAAAGCAGAATATATACTGTATGACTCCGCTTATAAAGCCCTGGATGAAGTAAGCTTATTTGTGTTGAGAGATCAAAGCTGACTAAAGACTTCTCTGGGGAAGGACTTTGGAGAAGGGCAGACAAAGGAGCAACAGAAGGAAGCAGAAACACTGTTTTGATCGTGCTGATGGTTCTATGGATGTAAAAATGAGTCCACATTTATCAAATCATATACTTTAAATGTGTGCCCTGTGTTGCATCTTAAATACAGATTTTAAAATTGTAGCTGAAATTTTCTTTCTGTGTGTAGAATGGATAGGAGTCTAAAACAAGGCGCTAAAGTTTAAAAACCAGAAAAAGTAAGCTATGTCACAACTTTACCTTCAGGAAACTCAGATCATTAAAATGGGAGTTATTTGACAATTTTAGACCAAACAAACAGTAATTCCAAACCTACCAGAAAGCCTTAAAAATGCCAGAGGAACAAATACTGCATAACATCTAACCTTAGCAGGGAGCAGTCAGGAGAGTGCAAAAAGACAAGTCAGTCAGTCACGTTCATGAACAGAGTCAGAATGCATAATATTCAAAACTACAGGGCCGAATGCATCAGACTTTAAAAATACCCCCCCAAGCAAGCATGCAGCTGAGATGGAAACATGGGTTACTCTGGGGAAAACTGATGGTTTAAGACACCATGTGATTCACATGAGAGGGGTGCCAGCATCCCCAAAGCAGGAAGGAAATTGCCCCAATGTAACAGCTATTTGCCATAAAAATGAAAATAAATATCTTAATGATTTACATTAAAATTGCTAGTTACAAATGTGTCAGGGAGAAAGGCATAAGAGTCATTAGCTTGGTAAGGAACAACGCCTAGGGCAGTTCTGCTACCAGGAGAATAGCATATCCTGTTTGCGTAAGTCTTTACTCAGAAAAAAAGAAAATATTAAACCACACATGCTGCGCATAAATAGAAGAAGTTGTTGTGGATTGATCATTTGAGTTTCTGTTTATGGAAATTCAAGGGGATCAGCTGGCAGGATTAAGATCCCTGATGGCAAAATAAATATGTTCAATCCTAGGAAGAGAATTCTGTTCCAGTGGCAGATACTGTGGATGCTGTGCAGAAGGCTGCCTAACTATGACTGGAGGACCTGTGCAAACAGAACCAGAGGAGCTGGGTGTGGCTCAGTGGTATAGCCCTTGCCTAGTACACGTAAGAGCCTGGGTGAGGTCCTGTATTTCAGTCCCAACAGCTCTCACTGCCCCTAAGAAGGCTGAAATTCTTTCATGGGTCACATAAAAGCTGGGGCAAAGAACACTGAAGGACTACAATCCCAATAGGAAAACAAAAATAATATTTTTATATTGTCAATTATCCCCAAATTAAACTGCAATATAGCAAAAATCCAAAAGCAGGTTAGGATGTTGGGGTGATGGTAACCAGGCAGTCATAAATGATCTGCTTGGTCTGAGTTCTGATGGTGACCAGAAGAGTCAGGCTTGCTGGACTTTGGGTGAAGCTATGCAACACACTCACTTAGATGGCTTACTTATTTTTAACTCTAATGAAAAGAATAATTATAACTTATTTTGTTTGGATACCAGGATAGCATGAGTCCCAAATGCTGCCAAGAAAAAGCATAGACAAACCATGCATCAGGAACTGAGCATAAATGTCCTGCTTTCAGTCGGCCTGTGATACTGAGACAAGACCTCGCACCCTGCTTCATTGAGTGAGCATCACTTAATCGTATTAAGAGGTGAGAAGATATTTGATAAGCTGCAGCAATTATATCTAATCATCGTGTTAAGAAAAAGAGACACGGGCTCTTATTCACAGCAACACCAAGTCCATTAGAATTCAGTCTGAAACACCACAATTAACGGAGGGAAACTGCTGAAAGTGTAATTAGTGCTAAGAGCAGGTGAGCCATGCCAACTCCCAACCAATATTGTTCCTGGGGTCTCAGCCAGAACGTTGCAAAGAGAAAAAGAAAGCAAGGACCTTGGAGCATACAAGGCAGCAGTGGCAGTTAGTGAGTTACTAATGAGGGCTCCTTAAGGGGGAGGGGGGTACAGAACTTCTGGAAGTGGGGATGCTCGATGGCACTTCTGTGTTTTCTGTGGGAACCATAATTAGAAGCTCTTCCATGCATTCATTAGGTTTGGAGGATGGCTGAGCATACCAACACTGAAGTCCATGGGAGTCTCAAATCAATAAGGAAAGTGAACCTCCCAGGAAGGGAGTGGAGAGGCTAAGAGAGAGCAGTTCTGATAGAATCCTTAATTCAATAGAAGCTCACCCCATGTAGACGCACAAGGGAGCTGGCTTCTCACTGAAGGAAAAGGAAACCCGGGGAGGGGCACAGAAACTCGTCATCAAGCGTTTCCCACAGGATCCCTGAGTCCATGGTTGCCTCCATGTGTTCACATAAAAATGCCCCTGGTCCTGGGTGTGATTTCCTCATACAGAACCTAGGTGCCAGCTCTTCTGTGTAAAAGAGCAGACTTTACCCCCTCTACCATGAGATTAATACCCCTGAGAGTCCCCACTATGATTGAGAGCATTGGTGAATTCGTTAGAAGCTACTGATGACAACAGAACTGAGCTTCATTTGCTCTGGCAAATGGATCCCCGCATACCAGGCCTTGAGGACATCCCTTTCTATCAAGGCAAACCCAGCTCTGCATGCTATCCACAGTGGAACCAGATTGAGTGCTGTATGATGCTTACACACGGCTTTGCAGAGGACAGGATTCTGCCCAAGACCCTCATGACTTGCAGCTGACCTGATCACTGTCTCAGGATCTTCCACATCAAAGGAAAAGGGAAAACCTCTGTTGAGGAGAGCGAATTGAACATAACAGGGTCTTGAGTTTTCCTTGTGGTCGGAGGAGATGAGCATTGTCAGGGTCTGGACAGTTGAAGACAGGTATAACCTCTGGTAGTTGGAGCCTTTTTTATAGGACTGAAATCATATCCTGCATACAGAGAATGTTGCCATTCAACCACCAGCTTCCTGGAATCACTTGCTCAAAAGTTTAGACTCATCATGTGTGACAGATAGTAAGATAACATGCTTCTGTAATCACTGCCACTTGATGGGTAAGACAGAAAGGTCTCTGAGGGGTTTGTTATCAGGGCACAGGCATCTCAGTCAGAGAGTGAGCAATGCCAGCTCTCAACCCTTGCTGCCTCTTACTTAGCTTTCTTCCGGAAGTAGAAACGAGTGTAAAATTTCAGTCATTTGAGGAGATACCACTGTCTTATTATAATTCTGTTGTTATGAAGAGACACCATGGCCAAGAAAACTCTTATAAAAGAAAACATTTGACTAGGGAATTGCTTACAGCATTAGAAGGTTAGTACATGTGCTGGAGCAGGGGTTGAGAGCTTCACGGGCTGATCCATAGATAGCAGGCAGAGAGAGACTGGACCTGGCATGGACTTTCAAAACCTCAAAGCTAGCACCCCAGTGGCATACTGCCTCCAACGAGGCCACACCTGCTCCAACAAGGCCACACCTCCTGGTCCTTCTAATCCTTTTCCAGTAGTCCCATTCTGCTGACTTAACATTCAGATATGTGAGCCAGTGAGGGCCACTCCCAGGCAGCTCACCACATCCTCTGAGTCTGTACAATAGAAAAGGAAGGCTATCATTTTATAGGACAGAGGTAACTGTTGCTGAGGTCAACTGTGCCATTAGGGTCAGCCCTTCATCTTTCTGCCTTTATTCACGATTCTCCTTGGATAATCTTCCTGTAAAAGCCACGTCACCTATTGTGTCCACAAACATTTGAGCTTGTGATGCACACAGCAACTGTAAGTAGACCACAACTCGCTAAACACTCACTCCTGTATTCTTTTCTGGCACGAGCTCTGTAGGCCCCTTCCAGTTCTCTCAATGGACAACATCTCCTTAGCATTGCTATTCACTCTGAACTCCCTTCGGTTTTGAGGTAATGTGGTAGTTTGGATATAATTGGACCCCATAATCTCATAGAGAGCAGCACTCTTAGGAGGTGTGGCTTTGTTGGAGGAACTGTGCTACTATGGAGGTGAGATTTGAGGTTTTCTATGCTCAGGATGATGCCCAATGTCTCAGTTGACTTCCTGATGCCTGCAAAATGTAAGTCTCAGCTACTCCTCAAACGCCATGTCTGCTTGTAAGGCTCCATGCTCCCCTATATGATGAGAATGGAATGAACTTCTGCAATTGTAAGAGGCCCCTCAGTTGACTGTTTTCCTTATAAGAGTTGCTGTAGTCATGGTGTCTCTTTACAGCAGGAGAAACTGTGGTTTGAACAAGCATCTTAGCCTGCCTTTTTCCCAGGATTCATACCCCACCAATACACTCAAGGCTTCATTCCCCCAAAATTGATATATTTCTTTCATACCTATGAGTGACACTTGATGACCCTTAATCTAGCTGGCTTTATATAATCTTTATATTTTGGCTAATCTAGGCTGCCTTTGAATTTTTCCTTTGGATCATGAATGAAAATGTGAGTCATATATCTTCAAAGGCAAGGCCTTTGAGATATTCATCTGAATAAATTTTGATCAATTAGTATGAAAGAATGATTTTGCAAATGACAAAAAACAGTCATCCAACTCAGAACTGAGTATGCCTTCACGTCTTCTACACTTCCTGACATCAAGAAAGCCAATCCTGAGGACGCCCATTCTTGATGTGCCTTCCGACAATATCAGGGAAATTCATCCTGGGACTTCATCCCTATGCACTTCCTGGTGATGTCAGGAAAGAGGACCCACATAGTTTATAAGTCAGCAAGCTTGTGTCTAAAAGCAGTAGCTGTTCTGTCTTTAAGACCTTGTTGACACAGCTTGCAAAGCAAGACTATCCCAGCATAAAGACTCTGTCCCAGTGTATCAGTTCTAGTGACCTGGGGATGTTCTCAAGTGGCCCCAGAATGATCTATATAGAAAACCATATGCTGAGAATTAGTGACAGAGCGTTGGTCAGTTCGGTCTTTCTTTGGGAAACTTTACTTACCTGCCCCTCTTCCTGTCTTTAGACACTTTTATCCTTGAATGCAAAGCCCAGTGATACTGTGGCTCTGAATCCCTAGTGGGTCCCCATAACCACACATTCCAGTCTACTATTAAGATTCTGATTATTCTGTCGTTGCATTTATGTTATTGTTATTAGAAAAAATGTAGAACTGCTTCGATTTTTCTGAGTTCTATGACTGCTAAATTGTATTCCTAAAATAATGGAGCTGGATGTTTTCATCATCCCACTGAGGTAAATGAAATTTTGGCATTTCATCATTTGAATTTTAGCATTGTCTTCTGACAGGTCACCAGGTGTGAGCCAGGGTTTCATTTGTTTTCCCTGGGTGTGTTGTGCAAGACATGTCAATCAGTACTGTCAATCAGTACCATGTGCAAGACATGTCAATCAGTACCATGTATCTACCTTTCACTGAATATTTTGAAATCTTAACTTGAAGTTCATGATTTCATTGGCAACCTCACCTATCATATCTGTTCTTCTAAATATCTGGTGAAATGCAGGTTAATAGCAAAATATCACTTGTGGAATAATACATTCCAGGTTAACTAAAATAACTCTAGGTGCTTTCCCAGGACCTTATCTTGCTCATGTGGGGACCTGCATAGAAAGCAAAGCTCCCAGTGATCCCAGGAGCCTTTGCTTTTTATATATCTCCATATTGAATTTTCCATAACAATCATTGCTTTGCTCATGATCTTTTCTTATAAGTAACCCTCAGCATCAACTGAAACCTGTTTCAATACACAGAGCTTGTGGATGTCTGTCTGTCATGTGTATGCAGATATGTGTATGAATCTATGGGCATACATGCATGGGTACACCCGTGTTGCTGTGTGCTTCCATGTATGTCTGTGTGTATGTGTGAATATGCTCACATTTCTATGTATACATGCTAGATATCTTTCCTAGTGATGACAAGGCCTTTCTAAGATAGCATAGTCCGAGTTAAGACTTTTCTCCCCCTGTACCTCAAGTGTCCCCACTTTTTTGACTCTCCTCCCCATCCTCCTTCATCTCCTGACTTTTTTAATAAGCACTTATCCTTATCCATCCAAAAATATTTACATCCACAGTTCATTCCTTAGGAGGGGAAAAAGTAGCTTCCACAAGAAGCTCTCCCCTGCATTTTTACAACTTGAAGGCAGCACCCTCCCTGGGGAGGGAAAAAAATACGAACCACACAAACACCCAAGGTTCTCTAGATACAGAACCCAAAAGAGACTTTCTCAATGCGTAGAGCATTTGTGATCCGCTGATGCTGAAGGCGACTGAACTCAGCTACATTTTAGAGTTACAGCTCTAGCCCCAAAGCTAAGCAGGTTGAGCAAGCCATTATCCAAAGGCCCTCTTGTGTAACAGAAATGCCTCACCAATCTCAACATTGAGAGCCTTTTGAGGCTGGCCATTCATGAATGTGCCAGGCTGTTCCCCTCTTTAGAGCTGTCTGGGCATTATATGAGAGCTTGGAGGCCGCTTTAATTAAAGTTATCTGAATAGAGTACAGTATGCCAGATGTTCATAATAAATATAATGTTGCTTATGTAATGTTATGCCATCATGGAATACATTGGAATGGTTGTGACTCTCCATTATCAGCCACAATAAATTGAAATTTATTTCACTGTGTTTAGGCATTAAGTATTTCTCAACCTCTATAAATTAGTTCAGTATTTGAACTTTACCTTATGCTGAAGGTTTTCAATAGAGATAATTAAAGAGCTCTTCTGGCAAAATTAGTGCACATTATTTCCACTAGAATTAAACACACACCGGGGATACTGTACGCTATGCTACTGATGCCTTTGATTGACATTTTTACAGTGTAAATGTCAGTTAAGCATTTTCCCCCTTTCCTTGCATTTTCCCGAACTGCACAATGGTTAAAAACTGTAATTTAATCTTATAAGAAATCTGCACAGCGTAATGCTAATCTAACCTTTTTTAAGGTGGCAATCCATTCAAAACCTTCAGCTGATAAGCACCTGGTGCCGGGGCTCCTGCACATCTGTGCCAGCCCTCTTAAAGGAGTTCAGTGTAACTGAGGAGCTGCTGTCACAGTGGGACAATGAGGGTAGATGGACAATAATCATTCTTAAAGATGTGTTTCACACACCGTACTTATGACTAGTGGGATTGGAGGGGAAAAAGAAGCAATGGTCACTACGGCTGGGGGTGAAGTCTCCCAAGCTGGGTGAGCCTGTACTCTTTTTATTCCTGAAGCTATTGACCCTCTGTCTAGAGAGCCTGGCATCCAGACTGCTACAGAACAGGGTGGATCTGAACTCATCTTGTCAACAGCTGGTTAGGTGCTGTCTACATGGCCAAAGTGCTGGTTCTGAGGTGCCAGCTACATAGCTGAGTATAAACATGAATGTGTCTACTTACACATCTTTGAAGTACTGGCATATGTAAGCTTGGGACCTGCTAAGATATAGATGAACTTGAATCAATGGCCGGAAGGAGAGCACCATGATAGAAAGGCTTTAGATAAGTCAAGAGATGGAGGAGGATTGGGGTTTACCTTGTAGGATAGAGAAGTGAAGACATCAGAAAAAGCAAAGGAAATAGACAAAAATCTTTTATAAATTAAGGCTGTGGACCAATCAGAGGTAAACTTTTGAACAGGCACAGCCTGGCGCAGATATGCATTCTGGCCAAGTCCAACTATTGGTTCTGATGTCTGTGACCTTCTGATTCCTGAGCCCCAGGGAACAGTTTGGTGGGGTATCCCAGTGATGGAGCCTCAGCTTCTCAGGAGGGTGAAGCAGGATAATCCACCTGGGCTATGTTGGGAGTTCAAAGCCAGCCTCGAAACTCTGTGAGACCCTGTCTCAGTGTGGAGAATGTAAGGGAGGGAGGGCTGTGTGCAGAGACAACTCAGTGGTAGACTGAGGTCCTGGGATCAATCCTCAATGCTGAGGGAGGAAAAAGAGGCAAGGGGCTCATAACAGGTGTGCTTTCTCAGCTAGAACAAGGAGCTTGCATTGTGCTGTACTTTGGAGAGACATTTGTGCGTGTCTAAGTACTTCTATAGAAGAATTCTTTATTAACTTTCAGAAATTTTCCAGCTTAAATGACATGTCAGTTTTTGCTTGTTTTTTGCAAATCTCCAAACATGCTAAAAAACAAACAAACAAACACCTTTGACTGTCTAGCAGTTCCCCGCACGACCCTCCCCATGCAGCTGGTCCATTCCCTCAGGAGCGCACATCATCCTTCCAGCCCTTAATGAGTGAAATGAATAAAACCCTAGGAGACACAATGGAGTCATGGAAAGATGAAATCACAGGTCCATCTGTTTGAATTTGATTATGAGGATGACCAGGAAAAGTACTCACCAAAAGAGCTGAGAGTGTCAACCTTACAGCTTGCTGAAGAACAAGGTCCTTTATTCTGCTTGTCGGGTCAAACTGAACACAGCCAAATCAGTTTGGAAGTCTCTTTCATTGCAAAATGGGAATTTCTACTCAAGAAATCAATGGTGACAGGCAGTTATTTTCTAGCTTAACATTGAGGGGAACACCAAAGGAACACCGTCAAGGAGTGATTTATCAGAAATTTTCCCTCATTGAAATATTATTCAAAATGTGTGGGCAAGTCCTTTGAAAGCACAGGTATTTTTGGAGATCTTTCTTTCTCAACTTGGAAAAATGAGTATAACTGTATATGTTCATAGCATTATTTCATTGATACTAGCACTGTGTGTGACATCATTCACTGTTGATTATATGATACATAATCATGCTATTGATAAAGTAATGCACATGGTAACATGTCTGTGTTTATCGCTGTGTTTATGGAATATATTCACATCCATGTATGTGTACATACACTATGAAGCTGACCAACACTGACTAGGGTGATACTGGTTGCAATTAGTGCCTCTGTGTTTTCATACCTATCAGCTTATTTAACTGTAGATGTTAAATGTCAGAAAGTAAAGACAGTGTGACTTCAATATTTTCAAGCTACTGCCTCTTTTAAGTTTATTCAGATTGAAAATCACAAGTAATAGTGAGTAGAAGGAAATTTCTGTCCCACCTGGTCCTGCAACCATTCAGTCCCAAAGAAACACACAGAGACTTATATTAATTACAAACTGTTTGGCCCATTGGCTCAGGCTTATTATTAACTAGCTCTTACAACTTAAATTAACCCATAATTTTTAAATGTTTTAGTCATGTGGCTTGCTACCTTTTCTCAGTAAGGCATTCTCATCTTGCTTCCTCTGCATCGGGCTGGTGACTGACTCTCTGCATTTCGTCTTCCCAAAATTCTCAGCCAAAGTCTGGTTTCTCCACCTATACTTCCTGCCCGGCTACTGGCCAATCAGCACTTTATTAAACCAATACAATTGACAAATCTTTACAGTGTACAAGATCATTATCTCACACCAATAGTGTTTATATTTTTAAATAATTTACCCATTTAACTCTATGAAAATCACAAAGGCAAAGATACTTGCTCTTGAGGATAGGCATACAGTTCAGTCACTAAAGTGACTGTGTAAATGCATGAGAAGTTTAGATTCCCAGCATCTGTGAGGAAAGCCAGGGTATAGTGGTATGCACTGTGGCTCCAGTACTGGGAGATAGGGGTGGATCATGTAGCTTACTCACTGCCATCTAGCTGAAGAGATGAACTCCCAGCTCAATGAGAGTCTCGATAGATAGATAGATAGATAGATAGATAGATAGATAGATAGATAGATGAGTGGACTACAATAGAGTAGAAATAAGAAACCTGATATCAATCTTTGAAATCTACACACCAAATACACACAGAAGCATGTGTGTGCATGTACACAATCACATGTGTGTGGACATACACAAGCTTGCTGCTAAACCTCTTATTTGTCTAAACAATTTGGCTAGATTTGGTTAGAGTCATTGCTGAGGATGCAGGTCCAGGAACACCCAGTGCTTCAAATTGGAGATGATGGACAAGATCAAAATAGCTCTCCTGGTTTCATATATGGTTTCCTGTGGCATCTGTGATATGGCACCATAAGCTCTGCAATGGTTGAACCTCTTGGCTCTTCCAGCTCAGTGGCTGTTGCATAGCTGAGTCCCTGGCCCATCATTGGCCCTATTCCCCTTCTCTTCTCATTCTTGAGTTTCCCATGAGAATGGTGATTGCAAGAACTACCTAGACTTGCCAGGACAATCAGCCTACCTCACATAAGATGAGAGATTGAGAATTTGCTCTAAACATTTGGAAGAGACCATTATTCTGTCCATTGCTATTTCCTTAAGTTATTTTCATTTTTATAATTTAAAGATTAAAATTTAATATGGATGTTTAGATTTTATTTCACTGAATATTGCTGCCTACTACTAAAGATCAAGACTTAAATGCATAGAAAATGGCTGCCTCCTGAGGGCAGATACCATCTAAGGAATCTGTTCTCCAATTCCATCTGCAACAGTAAATCTATGGTTTTCTATGAAATGAACACCAACCATAGCATCTCTGTGTGGCAAAGCGAAGGTCTGAGTCACTGTTACCATCCTTCATTCACTCAACAAGTGTTAATTGAGGTCTACTTCTTGGCAGGTCCTGCTAGCATGGCAGGGATCAGCCCATAACAATGTCAAGGTGGGAGACACTGATACAGAGCAGTCACACTGACTACAGCTCCATCTGTCAAGTAAGGTGGGTCAAAGCAAGCCAAACATCTGGTTGAGCCATGATATTGCCCAAACCCTTTGGATTGCACCTTGAAACTTGTCATTAAACCCTTCTTTTTGAAATATTTGTATTCATTTCTTGAAAATTTCATGGAGTCTATTTTGATCATATCAAACTCTCCACTTTTCCCATCATAACTCCTCATAGATTCTCCACCCCCACAAACTCATTTCATTTTCTTCTTTTTGTTTAATAACCCATCTAGTTGAACGTATGTTATCCATATATTCCCAGGCATGAAGCCACCCCATGAAACATGTTTATCTTACGAGGGACCACACTCTAAAAGGAAACTGACTTTCCCTTCCAGAGAAGTCCTCAACTGTCCACAGCACTGTAGTTAAAGATGAAGGGCTAAGACCCTCCTCCCTGTCCATGTGAGAATACTGACTTGATCTTTTTATACATTCTAATCACTTGACTCCCTCCAGCCACTTCTAAGTCCCTTCCTTCTGACTCCTTCCAAGCCCCTATCTGCTCACTCTCAAACTAAGAGCCTCTTTTTAATTATTATTGTTATATATGTGTGCACAAATATTTAAATACAAACTGTTGAATCCATTTTTATTCTTGGCATAGATGTGGTTTTGGGGCTGAACACTCTGTATCAGACAATCACTCTTGTGCAAGCCTTGTGCAGGTACTCATAGCCACTCTGAGTGCAAGAGTATTCCTGTCCACCCTGCTCTCTGGATTCTCAGTCTGTCTGTCTGTCTGTCTGGTGTGGGAGGTCTTTCTGTCTATGTGTTGCTTTTATTGGTTAATGAATAAAGAAGCTGCTTTGGACC
>LOEQ01004963.1:80855-99170 GCA_001685075.1 Bramus lutescens | reverse complement strand
TTATTAACCAATGAAAGTAACACATAGACAGATGACCCTCCTACATCACCTTCAAATTTATATTTTGCTTTATTTCAATGGTCTAGTTTTCAACGATAATGCTTAACTAATATTAATGGTTTATTTAAAAGGGTAAGCAGTGCTACTAATGAGGATTCAGAACTAGAGGCACTGATCTTTAAATTGAGACCCAAGATTTATTGACGCTAATGGACAGGAATCTCTAGACTCCCTGCATTTATTGCATATGTGCTGCATTAGAACACATGGAAAGAACATAAAGTGAGTGGTTTTAATAAGTATTAGTTATATTTTCCTGACTTATCTATGTATGTACATGAATTTACAAATAACAGCAACATCTTATGCTTTGGTTCCCTACTCTAACCATTTTTAAAATCCCTCTTCAATAAGATTAAGTTTGGATGTATTAAGGATGATAGAGCTACAAAAGCTAAAATTCTATGTAGCTCTTTGGTCTAGAACTTTGGAAAATCTTCTATACATATTTGGAACCTGGAAAACACACACACACACACACACACACACACACACACACACATATATATATGCATAGAAGAACATACAAATATGCACATGTATATATACATGCATGCATGTATAGATGTTTATGACAAGATTGACAAATATTGAACAAAAGTAGAAAGTCATTAAAATTGTATCAGAATTAAAAAAATATTTTTCTTATCATGTATTTTGTATCTTTTAAAAATGAACTTTGAACAGTGGAGAAATGATTTAGTGGATAAAAGCATTTGCTGCACAAGTCTGATAATGAAAAGTTCATCCCTGTAACCCACATAACAAGTCAGTTGCAGCAGCCTATGCCTGTCACCCCTGCACTTCTATATTAAGATGGGAGGCAAGGCTAGAAGAATTAACAGTGAGATCACTAGGGTATCTATGCATGGAATATGCAGTGCAACAGAAGAGACAACAAAATAGATTCCATCTCCAGTAGATGGAAGAAGATATCATACTCCTGAAATTGATTCTCTGACTTGCATGCCACTTGATTATAGCTGACTTGAAATAGCTTTATCAGTTGTTTTCTGACATTGTTGCTAAAGTTACAAGGGAAATTAATTTCTCAGAATAAACAGTTGGGTGATATTTAGGAAATTAGTTTCTCATGAGAAAATTAATAATATGCCAAATGTCTTTTGAAGCAGTACTTTACAAAATAAAGTGGGCATGTCTGTATCTTATAGGACATATTTTAAGTGCTTTTCAACTTTCCTTTGATATGAATGTAATAGAGTGAAGAAAGGAGGTGTTATGTTTTATTTTCCTTAGCTCTAACCTTCAGAGATTTTTTATGGGTCAGTGATAGGATTGCACGTTGACTGTTGGGAGGAGGAAGTTAATAGAGTCAGTGAGCTAATATGTCACCTTTTGAGGTTCTGCTTGGGTAATCAGACATTCAGCCATTATATAGATCTCACAGTCTGTAACACAGCAGCATTCATTTAAATTAACATTTTATTTGGATTATGGTAGGGTACAGTTGCTATGATAATTTTCTTTTTATTGTTTAAAAAATCCAATGATGTTTTTCTAAAATAAATATAAATAACAATTATGCTAAATAATTATTTTAGAATTGTGCATTCTTATTATGCATAAGGAATTTAACATTTGGTATTGAAAAATGTTTAATGTTTGAGGTTTTTCCACTAACTTAGATTTTCATTTAACATGAATTCTCACATTCTAAAAGTTCAGAGAAAACTAGTAATTCTTTCAAAGTAAATGAGCAAACACTATGTTCATTATATTTTTTAATATTTTTATAAAGTATAAAGCTTTATGGTGTGATAATTTTGTAAGCGAATCTAGTTTAACTGTGGCCCTTAAAACAGAACTGTGAATTCCAAATGTGTGAGAAGACTCTTATCATGAGGAAGGCTTGTATTTAATGATTTGTGTGGAGACAAAAAAAGCATAAAAATAGTATTTTGGCCTTTAGCTCTCTATTACAGGTACTGCACACACTAATAGCTCAATAAGTATTTGTCTTTTTCAGATGTGAATCTTAACAGAAGCTGCATTTAAATGTGAACAAGGACATAAAAAAGTTGTTTTAAAAGTGGAGTTGTTGAGAAATAAGCTTGTTAGCTTTCCCTGTGGCAGCCTTGCTGAATGAAATTTCCATGCCCTGTAATAGACTCTGCACATGGTTTTTATTTCTCAGGTATAAGTGATCCATTCAAAGGGCACCTGGAAGGAAGGAAAAAGCCTACTAGCATTTATTTTTTGCTTCATAGCCACAGGTAGCCTGTCATATTTTATATAAACATAAATCACCTTGTAAATACAGAGCAGTTTGTGACCTGCTAATTTTGTGGTATAAATTTCATACTTCCCTGTCTTAGTTTGCTTTTGTTCTGGTTGTTTTATTATTGCAAGCACATGTATTCATAGCAAAATTCTCCCAGTGGATATAGTATAAACAGTTCAAGCTACATTCATCATCATCACCAGGAAAAGAACTAATATTTCCCATGCTCTTTACCAGTTGTTTAGACATTAGGGATGCACAGCTAAGGAAGATTGGATAAACAAAACTGAAAGATAATCATGGATTACTTTACTGAGGAATATCAATATTTTTTACTGCTTCTAGGAAGGTATCTAAATTCAGTGTTGTCCTAGATTCACCAATAAAAATCAGTGTAAAATAATCAATAAACATGCAACAATTCACCAGAGAAAGCCTAGTTTATATTAGGAACAATATGAGAGAGAATTCATAACATTAGTTCCTTCAGTAACTTAGGTTCCTGGAAGTGTTAATATCTCAATTGAATCCCACTGAGCAAAAGGGTTTTTATTTGTTTTGTTTTGTTTTTAATGTTTTTATATTATGTTACTTGGGGCTCCATAATTCTAACTCACAATGCTTTAGATCTTAACGTATTATATAATTATGACAGAAAATTAAAATTTTTCAGACAAATAAATTATTTGAAAGTTCACATCAATACAAATTTTTCTAAAATATTGGAGAATAACAATATGCAGGTATAGTTTCTCAGGATGTAGTGATTAAACAATGCAAGTAAAAATTATCAGAACTTTTAAATTCAATTCATTATAGCTCAATATTACATTTTTCTCTGAACCTTTAAATATGTATCAATTTGTAAACCAAAATTATTATAAATTAATTAAATGCAGTTTGTTACCTTGGAAACAAAAATTAAAACTGAGAAAACAAATTTATTTTTAAATTTTAAGTTTCATTTAATTGAGGAGTCACATGTTATTGCAAAGAATAAGAAGAAAATTCATATCCTCTATCAACTTTCTATAATACTATCATTGCACAAAACTTGATCTTCTTCCTCATACAGTGATAACTCAAGGTTAATCAGAGATAAATGAGAAGTTATTTTGGCAAAAGATTCAGGAAAAATAATAGAAGAAAGAAAATAGTATGAGTCAGAGAAGTAGGATTCCTGCTGCTAGACACTGTAATCTAGATATGACAGGGAAATTGTACCCATGACATCTCAACATGTTATAGAAAAGGACCCTACATTCCAGTTCAAGAAAGCTCACTTTTGCTGTGAATTCTATCACCTATTTCAAGAGTATGTCTGAATAAAATCTAACTGTGCTAACTGTGTTGACTGCTGCTCAGCTGTACTTACCTCTGACCTGGGTAAATTCTTGTCAGCTAAAGAAGTAGACAGCACACATTTAATCAGTGAGTACAAAACACTGCCAGTCCAGTATCATTTTACAGTACATGAGTGCCACTGACAGTGCTGCCATCGTTGCTGCTAGTCACCTCTTTAGCAGGAGACAAAAAGACATAAATAGAAGAAGTAAATAATAGGAGATTTGACATAGATTTAAATTGAGAAAGAGTCTTGCAGCTGGACTGAATCTGAGATCTTTATGCTTCCATTTCCCAGTGACATCCTGGTCATAGAAATAATCTAAGTATACAGTTATCATGCAATATCAGGTGATATTGAAGACTTTGTTTTTGCCTTGTGGTATCCTCTTTTTCTGCTAAACATTTGGATAAAGTTTAATGTATTCAAAATTATGGCTGATTTTTGTTTATCATATAAGAGTAAAATTGAAATGAGATTACTAAATATAGCAGGAGAATGTATTAAAATATGGTGTTAAAAGTCCTTTTGTGTATGTGTTGCTTTTATTGGTTAATGAATAAAGAAGCTAATTGGGCCAATGACAAGACAGAATAGAGCAAGGCAGGAGTTCCAAGAAAACATAGAGGAGAAATGAAGGTGGAGTCAGTAAGACACCATGTAGGTGCCAAAGGAGAAAGAGCCAGATCCTTTCCAGTAAGCCACAGCCTTGTGGCAATGCATTAATTTTCATTAATATTGCTCATGTGTGATTATTTCGGGTCTGGGCATCCAGGAAATGAGCAAGCAGTCTCCACCTACAAAATCTGTGGTCAGAAAAGCAGGTAGGCAGCCTGCAAAGTTTCCCTTATCTCTGTATGTCCAGATCCAGTCTCCCAGTCTTATCCATAGTTCTGTAGTAGAAAACCAGCTGCATCCTCCCTTTCCTCTTTGATCATATTATCAAAGGTTTACAAAGATCTCCTCAAACCTCCCCAACTTATTCTATCATCACAGCCTCTGATACCACCAGATGTTCACCAAAGACAAAAGCTGGTGTAGTTATTTTATTATCTAACAAAATAGGCTTCAACTAAAGTTAATTAGCAAAGATAGGGAAGAATACTACATGGTCCTTGGAGCAAAAATGCACTAAGATGATGATCAATACTTAACATCTTTGCCCCAAATACAAGGATACCAAAGTATTTAAAAGAAACACTACTACAAATTAAACACATGATGACTCTCACACACTGATAATGGAATCTTCAACACCCCACTTGCACCAAAAGAAAAGTCATGTAGAAAAAATCCTAAACAGAGAAATGCCAGAGCCAACATCCATTTTAAATCAATTAGACCAAACAAATAGTTACAGATTTCAACCAACACAATGAATATGCATTCTTCTCTGCACCTCATGGAACTTTCTCCAAAACTGACCACATACTAGGAAACACAGCCACTATCAACAGATAAAAGAAAATTGAAATAATTCCCTGAAGGTTGTCAGACCACCATAGATAATACCCAGATTTCAATGACAACAAAAAGTTAACAAATTCATGGAAATTGGACAACTTCTTACTGAATGAAAAATGAGTCAAGACAGAAGCAAAAAAAGAAATGAAAGAATTTTTAGAATTCAATGAAAATGAATTGAGTAAAGCATACTGAAGCTTGTTGGATGCAATGAAAGTGGTTCTCAGGGGCAAATTCAGAACACTAGTTCAAAATCCAAGAAGCAAATAAGCAAAAAACAATAACAACAAAAAATGGGATATCTCATACTAACAACACATCTGAAAGCTCTAGAACATAAAAGACTAAAACAATCACCAAAGGAGTGGATGGCAGGAAATAATCAAACTTATGGCTTAAATCAGTAAAATATAAATAAAAAAGAACTCTAGTAAAGTACACAGAATCAATAAAAAAAAGTTTGTCCTTTTAGAAAATCAGTAAGATAGACAAACAAATACAAATTAACAAAAAGGCATATAGACACTATGAAATATTAAAATCAGAAATATAAAGTAGGATGAAACAACAGAAGAAAAATCCAGGTAATCATAAGAGCAAACTCGAAAAATTTGTACAATATCAAATTGGAAAATCAAAAAGAAATGGGTAATTTTCTCCATAGGTACCACTTGCCAAAGTGAAATCAAGATCACATAGGTAATTTAAACAGATCTATAACCCTTAGTGAAATGGAGAGAGTGATTAAATTATTCCAAAAAGAGGACCATAGGGCAAAAGTCTTTTAGTGCAAAATTTTACTAGATCTTCAAAGAAGAGTAAATGCTAATACTATTCAAATAATTCCACAAAATAGAAATAGAAGGAACATTGCCAAATTTGCTCATTGAGGTCGCAGTAACCTTGATACCGATATCATATTAATACCCAATAAAAAACAAAAATAGAGAGTAATTTCTTAATGGACAAAGATGTAAAAATACTAAATAAAATAATTGTAAATTGAATCCAAGCATCTATCAAAGATCACTCACTATGATCAAGAAAGCTTCATTGCAGAGATGCAGAGGTAGGTAAAGATACAAAAATCAGTAAATGTACTCTACTACATAAACAAGTTGAAATAAAGGAAATTTCATGATCATCCCTTTAGATGCAGAAAAAGCCTTTGACAAAATCTAACTCCCCTTCATGATAAAAGTCCTGTAGAGATTAGGGATGCATGGGACATACCTAGAAATCATAAAGGCAATTTACAACAAGTTTATAGCCAACATCAGTTTAAATGGAGACAAACTAAAAACAATTTTACTAAAATCAGGAACAAAACAAGCCTGTCCACTCTCTCCATACCTATTTACAATAATATTTGAAGTGTTAGCTAGAGCAATAAGGTAACTAAAGGAGATCAAGAGAATCCAAACTGGAAAGGAGGAAGTAAATGTATCTTTATCTGCAGATAATATGTTAGTATATATAAATGACCTTAAAAATTCCACCAGGGAATTCCTACAACTTTGACCATTTTCTACAAAGTAGCTGGATAAAAAATTGCCTCAAAAGAATCTGTATCCCTCTTTTGTACAAAAAGGACACAGTCAACAAGACAAAACGACAGTCTACAGTATGGGAAAAGATCTTCACTAAACCCAATCTCCTGATCTCCAAAATATACAAATAACTCAAGAAATTGGTCATCAAAAGAACAAATAAACCAATAAAAAAAGGAGTACATCCCTAAAAAGAGAACTCTCAACAGAGGAATCTAAAATGGTTGAAAGACACGTAAGGAATAAATGTTCAACATCCTGAGTCATCAGAGAAATGCAAATCAAAACAACACTGAGACTCCATCTAACACCTGTAAGAATGGCCAAGATCAAAAACACTGATGACAACTTTTGCTGGAAAGCTTGTGGGGGAAAAGGAACACTTCTGCTTCTGCATTGCTGGTGGGAGTGCAAACTGTCACAGCCTCTTTGGATGTCAGTGTGGTGATTTCTCAGAAAATTAGGAAACAACCTTCCTCAAGACCCAATAATACCACTTTTAGGTATATATCAAAAGGATGCTCAATCGTGCCACAAGGACATGTGCTCAGCTATGTTCATAGCAACATTGTTTGTCATAGCTAGAACCTAAAACCAACCTAAGTGCCCCTCAACCAAAGAAATGCTAAGGAAAATGTGTTACATTTACAGAATGGAGTACTATACAGCAGAAAAGAATAATGATATCTTGAATTTTTCAGGAAAATGGATGGAGCTGGAAGACATTATTTTGAGTGAGGTAATCCAGACACAGAAAGACAATTACCACATGTACTCAATTCACTCATAGGTGGTTTTTAAACATAAAGCAATGAAAATCAGCCTACAAACCACAATCCCAGAGAATTTAGACAACAATGAGGATACTAAGAGAGACTACATAGACCTAATCTACATGGGAGTAGAAAAAGACAAGATCTCCTGAGATAACTGGGAGCATGGGGATCTTGGGGGAGGGTTGAAGGGATGAGGGGAGGGGCAGGGAGAAGAGCAGAAAAAATGTAGAGCTCAATAATATCAGTAAAAAAAGAAGGCTGAAAAATAAATTAAGGAAATTGTGTCTTTTGCAATGCCTCAAATAATATAATCTCTTGCTAATGCTAACCAAACAATTTAAAGACTTTTATGATAAAAACTTCAAGTCTTTAAATAAAGAAATTGAAGAAAATATCAGAAGATGGATAGATCTCCCATATTCAAGGATCTGCAGTATTAACATAGTAAAAATGGCCATCTTTCTAAGAGCAATCTGCAGGTTCAATGTAATCCCAATTAAAATTCCAAATCAATACTTTACAGACCTTGAAAGAAAAATTTTCAACTTCATATGAAAACAAACAAGCAAACAAAACAACAACAATAGATAACTAAGATATTCCTGAAAAAAATAACTGAAAGAGTTCTGACCATTTCTGAGTTCAGATTATATACTATGAAGCTATAATAATAAAAGACAGCATGGTGTTGTTATAAAAACAGACCAATGAAATTGAACTAATGTCCCAGAAATAAACCCACACAACTATGGAAACTTGATGCATTATAAAGAACCCAGAAATATACATGGGAATATAAACAGTGTTGTCAACAAATGATGCTAAACAAGCTGGATGACTCCATGTAGATAAGTGTAAATATATCCAAATTTATCATCTTTCATAAATCTCAACTCAAAAAAGGACAGAAGACCTCAGTATAAAACTCTGCACTGAACCTGATAAAAGAGAAATATCAGCAAAAGATAGATAAGACTTATTGAAAAGAGCACTATTATCACAGGCATTAAGGTCAACAATTAATAAATAAAATCTCATGAATTGAAAATTTTGCTTCTCTAAAACAAAGTTTACCATTATTTGGACAAAGAAGCAGTCTATAGACTGGGAAATGATTTTTACTAACTCCACATCATGTAGAGGGCTAATATTCAAAGTATATGAAGAACTCAAGAAGGTTGAAATAAAAAAATAAACAAAGAACCCAATTAAAAATTGTGTATAAATGTAAATACCAGTATTCTCAATAAAGGAAATTCAAATGGCTGAGAAACACTTAAAGAATTGTTTAACATTCTTAGCCATCAGTGAAATGCAAACTTCTCAGTATTACTATGAGATTTCATCTAACACCTGCTAGAATGCCTACGGTCAATAATACAAATGACAGCTCATTCTGGTGAGGATGTGGAGCAAAGAGAAAACTCCTCCATTGCTGTGGGTGTGCAAACATGTACAGTCACTATGGGAATCAATATGGTGATTTCTCTTTACAACCAGCTATAAAACT
This sequence comes from Bramus lutescens, assembly GCA_001685075.1. Taxonomy (NCBI): domain Eukaryota; kingdom Metazoa; phylum Chordata; class Mammalia; order Rodentia; family Cricetidae; genus Bramus; species Bramus lutescens. The sequence goes on along the minus strand of LOEQ01004963.1, from coordinate 90,223 downwards.
CTTGAGCATATACCCAAAGACTCAATTCTATAACAAAGATACTTGCTCAGCCTTGTTCATGACTATTTTATTGTAAGAGGCAGTTATTGAAAACAACCTATATATTCCTCAACTGAAAAATGGATAAACTGGAGGCAAGTTGAAAAATTATGAAAAAAAGAAAGTTTTAATCTGAACTATTTTTTCAGAACCTCATGTGGTTCAGGTTTACTAGCTAATAGGATCTGTTAGAAATTATTGGATCATGAGGATTTTGCTTCTACCAGTAAATGAATCAGTTTCAACTTGATGATATTTTTTTAAAGATAGTATAGGCTCAAGTGTTAAGAGACAGAAAAAGTAGATTACTGGATGTGGTTTTTTTGGTGTGCATGTTTCCCTTGACACCTTCTTGTCTGTCTCTCTTTTTACTGGCATCCATTATATCAGATGAACTACATTGATGCATATCATTGCATTCAGGGTGTTCTGCTTTGACACAGGCATATAGTGATTAGACAAGTCAAGCACTGAATAAACATTCTGAAACCATGAATCAATATATCTGTTTCTTTTTAAATTATTCTTCCAGGTATTTGTCACAAAGAATGAAAATCTAATTAAGTATAAAAATATTTAAAATAATATTTACAAAGTGCAATTATTTGAATTGAATGTATCTACTTAATTTTGGCTATCTTCTAGTCAAATACATCATGATACCTGTTAATAATCCCTAAAAGTAGAGACAGATATTCATAAAGTATTGCCATTAATGAAGTAAGTCCCATCAAAATTATGATTGTTATAGGGCAAGGGCTGAGTTGTTTATTTTAGATAGTTAAATTGATAAGAAAAATCATCAAGCCTTGAAAATAATATCAAAAAGTGGCAACTCAGACATCATGTTAGGAAGATTATTGGAAAATAAATACAAATATAGTGGATTGGCTAATTTACACCACTTAGTATCCTCTAGAGTGTAAATAACTGGTGAGTTGATCAGTATTAAATGACAATAATCTTTGAAATAAATAAGAGAAGCACAAAAGTCATTCTGCTAGAAACAAATGCAGGTAATTTTGTTGTTTTAATGTGCATTTTTTATAATAAACAATATCCTACTGAGAAAATATGTTTATCTTTTAGTTTCTATAAATAGGTTCTCAATTTTTTGTCCTATCTTATTGATATAGCAAAGTATTTATTAAATATACACCCTGCAAAAATTGACCATAATTAAAAACATTAGTATTGATTAATATTTTATGACAGTAGAATCTTATGCAAGTGACCAATATTTTAACAATAATTAAAATATATATAAAAACAAATTTCTTGAGAGTTCTATCAATTTAGTGATCATCATGCATTTCAGAGAGTATACGCAAATGATTCTACATTAGAAACAATGAATATCTCACTCTGAAATTTTCCTTTAAATTTCATTATCCCTAATGTCCTCAGCTATTTTGTCATTTGTTGTGCATACCTGAGTCCTTTCATTGCTAAGGCCAGTTCCAGAGACAATCATCAGTCTTAGTATCCTTGTTCTTAGTTTTTGACATAACTATTCCCTGTAATTTGAGGTCCCAGTATATTTCCAATTCTAATCAAGACTGAAACTGGGAGATGTATAGTGAGGACTGACATGTGTTCATTTTCTCTAGATCAAAGCCTCTTTTAAGAAAAGAATCCTTCAGTTTCTTATTACTATTTATGGGTGTTTCTCTCCTCCTCATTTTCCTCCTACCCTTCTTCCTCCATTCCCTGATCCTTCTTCATCTTCTCCTCCACTTAATCCTTTTTTTCGTTTTTAATCTTCTTCCCTGTATGCCCATTTCTCTCTTCTTTCTCTTTTTTGTCTCATTTGTTTTGTTTGAATTTTTGAGATTGTATCTAGCTTTGTAGCCATCAGTGGTCTTCAACTCACTATACTTTTGTATCAATTTCTTGAGCACTGAGGAATGTGTTACTACATATAACTTCTGTTTTTTTTTTCATTGAGTTGCACTTAGATGCTACTCAAAGGAAATGCTATGCTATCTTGATATCCTTGGCACTGTATAATTATATAGTCATAAATGTAGCCTGAACAGGAACTGAAAATTAAATTAAAAGAGTCCTTTATCTTACCTGCATTATCTATGATAATTCTCAAGAGTAGTAAAGAAACAATCTTCAAAAGGTATTGGTGAAGACAACTCTGTGCTTTGAGTGATTACATGCTGCTTATATAAACCTGTGAATCAAGTCTTGTCTTTTTTACTTTTTTCTTCTTTCCTTTTATTTTTTCCTTCCATCAATTCTTTCTTTCTTTCTTTCTTTCTTTCTTTCTTCATATCTAGTCGTGGTTTTATTTTATTTATTCATTTATTTTACCTCTGGAATGCAGTTTTCCATCCTTCTTCTTCTCCCTTTACTTTCTTCTACCTTTCCTGCTTCTGGTCTCCCTCAATCTACTCCTCCTTTATTTCTGTGTAGAAAGGAATAGGCCAGCCATGGGTATCAACAAAGCAAAACATATCAAGGTACTAATGACTAAGCTTATCCCCTTATATTTAGGCTAGGCAAAGCAATCCAATATGAGGAGTAGAATTTTAAGAGCCAGACAAAGCAACAGGGACAACCTGTGTTCCCACTGTTTGAATTTCCACAAATAGACCAAGCTATACAACTATCACATATAGGTAGATGACACAGATTTATCCCAAGTAAGCTCCCTGGTTGTTGCTTCAGGCTCTGTAAATTCTTATATGCCATACTAGTTCTTTCTGTTGATTTTCTTGTGATGTCCTTGACTCCTCTGGATCCTCCAGTTCTTCCTCCCTCTCTTCATCAGGATTCAATAAACTTGTCCTGGTATTTGTCTATGGGTCTCTGCATCTGTTTTCATCAGTTATTGAATAAAGACCCATAGATGACAATTGGGGTAGTCATCAGTCCGATTACAGGAGATGGCCAGTTCAGGTTACATATCCCCTATTTCTAAAAGTCTTAGCGAAGGTCATCCCTGTAGATTTGTGAGAGTTCTCCTAGCATCCAGTTTCTACATGACCTGATAAATCCAACCCTCTTCCAGTCAACTCCTTCAGTTCTCTCTCCTCCACTCACACCCCAACCCAACCCTAGTTCACTTGGAGATTTCTTCTATTTCCCCTTCCCAGGGAGAACCATGCATTCTCCTGATGTGGGATTCACCTCTGTATGTTGTGAATACCGTTTGTTAATAAAGAAGTTGCTTTGGGCCTATTGCCATATAGAATAGGGTAAGGCAGGAATTCCAAGCAGATAGAGGGGGAGAGAGTAGTTGAAGTTAAAGGAAAGCTGCAGGAGACAGACGCCAGATGCTGACAGAATCTTACCAGTGGGCCACAACCATGTGGTGATACACAGATTAATAGAAATTGGTTAATTTAAGATAAAAAAGTTAACCAGGAATATGCCTAAGTCAATAGGTCAAGCAGTGTTTCAATTAACACAATTTCTTTGATTATTTTGGGTCTGAGCAGCTGGAAAATGAATAAGCAGCCCAACATGGGCTGATTACATCCAAATAAATCTGAGAAAGTATTGAAAAGGAATTCTAGACACAAAAGAACAGAATTAAGCATGGCTTCTTGGTAGCTGGCGTTACTTTGTTTTTCTTTTTTGGATGGGCTCTGTTTCCTGGTGGCAAACAGGAGTGCCACATCTTCTTTAAGAGAGGTCTTCCTGATTCAGCAGTAGCAGAAAAAAAATGGTTTGGAAATTTAATAAAACTCTAGAATTGACAGAATACTTCAGGGTTCCTGCTTCATGAAAGAAACTGCCAGACATTTTGCAGGACAGAGAAGAGAGCAGCTGATGAACTTTGGCAGTACAAGGCATAAGAGATCTTCAAATTTCCTGCTTCATGGGAAAGTCTGGTGGATACTATCGGCCTGTAGGCTGAAGAAGGATGCCCCAATGTTAGAGAACTTTGGGTGACTGTTCAGGCAGTGAGATGTCTCTGTCAATTCTAGAGTTTTGGAAGTTGCTTACAATGAACTTCCTATTTACTTAGGTAATATTATATCCTTGAGTCTTGATGGAGTTGAAGAATAGATAGTTATAGTTTTTGTTATGATAAAAGATAAATATATATAAATATTGTAACTGTAATCCTTGTTTGATACCTGTTTTGTTATATGTAATTTTACTATGTTAAAGTTAAAATCTGTTTTTTTTTATTTAGACAGAAAATGAGAGATGATATGGGATCACCCTCTATATGCTGTGAATACTATTGGTTAACAAAGAAGTTAAAATATCATTAGTTAATAAAGAATAATAAAGTAGACCTATTGCAGTGCAGAATATGGCTAGGTGGGAATTCCAAGCAGATATAGGAGGAGAGAGTCAGTAGAGTAGCCACCATAGGGGACAGATGCTGGATGTTACCAGTAGGCTACAGCCATGTGGCAATACACAGATTAATAGAAATGGTTTAAGATATAAGAGTTAGCCAGGACTATGCCTAAACTAATAGGTTAATCAATGTTTTAATTAATAGAGTTTCTATGATTATTTCAGGTCTGGGCAGCTGGAAAATGAACAAGAAGTCTCTACCACCATTCTTTCCTTAGGCCCTGATTGCTATCTAGCTTCTCTGTTCTGTGGATTATAACATGGTTATCCTTTACAGTAACTATCCACTTAGGAGTGAGTCCATACCATGTCCATCTTTCTGGTTCTTGATTACCTTACTCAGGATGATTTTTTATCATCCATTTGCATTAAAATCTCCTGATGTCATTGTTTTTAAGAGCTGAACATTTCTCCACTGTGTAAAGTATCACGTTTTCTTTATCCACTCTTCTTTTGATCAGGCATATAGTTTTTTTTCCAGATTCTGGAAGTTACAAATAAAGATTCTATGAACATAGTTGAGCAAGTGTCCTTATGGTATTGTGGAGCATGCTTTGGAATATTTCCAAAAGTAGTATTACTGGTATTACTGGGTATTGAAGGAGTTTGATTCCAAAGTTTCTGAGAGCCCCATATTGATTTCCAAAGTGGCAGTACAAGTTTGCACTCCCACCAACAATAAAGGAGTGTTTCCCTTAATTCACATCCTCTCTAACATGAGTTGTAACTTGTATTTTTGAACTTAGCTATTTTAACAGATATAAGATAGACTATCAGAATTGTTTTTATTTGCATTTCCCTGATGACTAAAGATGTTGAACAATATTTTAAGTGTATCTTTGTCATTGATATTTTTCTGTTGGAAACTTGCTGGTTAAGAAGACAAAGTGGGGAATAGGCTTTAACATGTTGGCACAGGAGACATCTTCCTGAACAGAACATGAGTGGCACAAATACTGAGATCAACAATTAATAAATGTAACCTTATGAAACTGCAAAGCCTCTGTAAGGCAAAAGAGACTGTCAATAGGACAAAAAGGCCTATAAGATACAAGTAGATGTTTGTGTGATAACATATTTGCCTCATAATAATAATTTTATTAATAATGATTGCGTAAATTTATTGTACAGGAATATCAGGAAAAATATCACCTACCAGCTTAAAATATGACATAGAGAAGAACTTCATATCTTTTAGAAGACAAATATACACTAAATTATTGACTCATAATTAACATTGATTTTAATCAATATCTATGCCGCATCTTCTCAAATATAGGTTAATATATTAATTCAATGATTTCTTCATTCAGTGAAACATATCCTATGAAATTTTCATGGTCAAAAAGCATTTTAACTTTGACTTATAAATATTGATTGTTTCAAAATACTGAAACCTCAATTAACCTTTTCTATATATTTAGTATGTGTCTGTATGAAAGGACAAATATGAAAATTAAGTTTTTTCTTTCCACTGTGGATTTCAGGCATTGACCTCCAGATGCTAGTCTTGCACAAGAAGTAAATTTGTAGTGGCCTTTCATTTGTATTTTAATAAATAAAACTTACCTGAATATTATTAAAAAACCCACAGTGACCAGCCTTACAGACCAGGCATCAATGAAACACACCTTTAATCCTAGTAGCTATATTAACACTCAGCTTTACTTCCAGTAGCCACACTAACTTGCCAAAGAAACAAGGTGGTATAGGTTTATGCACTTCATCCTAGAATTAGGGAAAATTATAATACTGGAGGTGACAGCTCTCAGACCTAGTCTCAATCTTATCCTGAGATTCCTGGAGACAGGGTGGCAATTTCAGACTGAGGTAGAGGTAAGAGCTAGTGGCTGGTTGTTTTGCTTTTCTGATCATCAGGTTGAAACCAAACTTCTGTCTCTGAGCTTTTATTAATCATTCTTCATTTGATTGTCAACTTTTGGGGTGTAAATTCAGAAAAAAAGCCGTTTGTCTTAGGTTTTTAAACCACCAGCCCAGAACAAAGTTGGACCCAAACCTAGTCACCTGGGTTCAGGAGAAAAGCAAGCACTCTGAACTCTCATCTACCCTGGCTTAGCTTCCATGTAAAGATGGAAAATGCACAGAGAATCTGAATGCTGTATGTCATTGTGTTGTCGATTAATTGCTTGACTGCTGAGGAAGGATCAACAGCTGCTAAAAGATATTTGATTATAAATGCTGCTGTATTAATCCAACCTATAAATTTCTAAATGACTTGATTTAAAATTTTAAGTAAAAAATTGTACTTTGGAAAAGAGGTTTTCCTTTTGCTTCCACAGAGAGTGAGAGACTGTGGATTCATTCTGGGTTGAGTAAAATAATTTTAGAACAAGAAAAATAACCTGAAAAATCTCCAAAGGGAATGGATAGCACAGATGATCAATATTTCAGATCACTTCTGTTGCAGTTTCCCCTGAATCCTGCATCCAGAACAGCTTCAAAACTACTGGCTGAGATGATCCAGTCTCATAGTCCAATCAGGACTTGACCATAATTTTAAATTTTCTTTAGATTCCCATAGAATTTTCAGTGCTGTCAGTCAGTTAGAAGCAGCCTAGAATACTACACCCACATCCCCCCCAAATTCATTATGGATATTTGTCATTGCTTAGGGGGCTAGGTACAAGTTGCTATTGGTAATGGTCAGGAAAAAAAAACGACTAAACGAATGAAATTAGATTCACAATTTTTGTTTTGAAAAGGAAAAAGGGAGGAAATGGATATAACAGTAAAAAATTGTATATTATTCAATTTACTCTGAAAGAAAGAGAATATAGATACAAGATAAAAAGGTATATTACTGAATCTACTTTTAAAAAATAACTACTAGTTTTAAATGTTTAACATTGTTTTGTACTTTTGTTTATTATATACAAGTTGTACACAACATACACATTTTGTATATTGATACAAATTTGAGAATAATTTTGTTAGAATACACTATACATACATTTTTACTATTGTTCAAGGTATTGTACCTATATAACCAGTTAATAATGTAATGTAAATTTCTAGCCTTTGAAAATTATTATTTCCAAATGCTTAAGATAGTAAGGAAATGCAGGTTAATAATTAATTATCCATTGCAATTAAATTTGCAGTCACGTTAGGTATGGTTCCAAGGTCACACAATGCTATATTTTAGGTAGACAGGTTCTCTTCAAACATTTCATAGATCTACAGAATATGGCATTTAAGATGTCTTAATAACCTAGTTTCTTTTTTTATGAAAATGAGACATGTTTCTTCCCAGCAGTACCAATCTACTTCAAAGATGACAATGGGCATCAAAGAGACTCCACATGGAGTTTATTTCCTTTGGAGCAAAAGTAAGCCACTGGGCAATAAAATACCTCTGCCTCAATTGCTGACACTATGCTGTCCTAATTAGATAAGCAGGACACAAAAGAAAGTGAATGTCAAACATTGTCAAGAAAAGGAGGCAAGGCCCTGTCCTATATCCGGCTTTACAGAAAAGTCTGTCAGATATAATAGGCCTGAATGCCAAAGATGGATACCACAATGTTGCAGAGGAACTTTGGGTGACTATCCAGGCAGCCAGCTCTTTCTCTCATTACTCACATATATTAAAAGTCACTTGCTTATAATTCCTGCTTACTAAGTTAATATTTTCTTCTTGGGTCTCTGATGGAGATGAATATTAGGTAGTTATAGTTTTTCTTTTTTGCCTGATGCAGAAAGCAAGTTATGATAGAAAGTAATAAGGTAAAAAACTTTGAAATCTTCAAGGTAGGGTAGATATGAATTATTTCCTTTGAATTTGTCAAATGCAAATAGATTAGACATTGCTGATGTATTTTCACCTGTATATATTGCATATAGCTATTGTCCATATTGTATACAGTTTTTCATAGTTATAGACTTCTTTTTTATTTCAGAATAAAGGGGAAATATAGGGGCATTTCATTTGCATTTTAATAAGTAATGCTAGCCTGAAGATCAGAAAAGTATAACAGCTACACTGGTCAGGCTTACAGACCAAGCAACAAAGAAATACACCTTTAGTTTCAGTAACCATAATGATACATACCTTTAATCACAGTAGTCACACATAGAAAACAGGGAGTAGTGGTGCATGCCCTTAATCCCAGAATGAGAAAGAAATATTAAACAGGAAGAATCAACATTCAGTTTCATTCTCATTCTGAGATCCCTGGAGGCAGGATTGCCATTTCAGACTGAGGTAGAGGGAAAAGTCAGTGGCTGGCTGTTTTGCTTTTCTGACCTTCAGGTTGAAACACAATTTCTGTTTCTGTTTTGTTATTAATCTTGTTTAATTGATTTAGCTATTGAATCATCTTGTCACACAATCAACGCTCTACAGTTTTAATCTGTGGTGTGCAAAATCATTGAGTAGATAATAGCAGCACACATGTTCCAAAGTGAGTTGGTGGAAAATGACAACTTTCTGTCTTCTAATGTTGCAAATACTTTTACTGCTGAGGTTGAAAATCTGAGTCACATCATCTAAAAACTCATGTGGTTGAAAAAATCATATAAGCATTAACTCTTAAATTGATAACAAATGGCAATCTTTAAAAACATATGCACATAGTTAACATTTTACAGACTAAGTAAAGCATATTAGAATATAATCAATCAATGAAAACAAGGGTATACATTTGAAAGATAGCAAGGGAAATATGTGAGATGGTTTGGAAAGAGGAAACTTGAGGGAAAATGATGTAAATATAATATCAAATAAGATGCTTTCTTTCTTCCATTGTATACTTTTAGCTCCTTTGTCAAAAATCAGGTGTTCATAGGAATGGAAGTTAATATCTGGGTCCTCTATTCGATTCCATTGGTCGACATCTCTGTTTTTTTGTTTTGTTTTGTTTTTAATGACTAGATCATGTTTAAACATCTGAAATTTACATCTAAATTCTTTTTTTATTTTTTAATTTTTATTAAAAATTTCCACCTCCTCCCCTCCTCCCATTTCCTTCCCATCCCCC
>LOEQ01004963.1:64045-80515 GCA_001685075.1 Bramus lutescens | reverse complement strand
AAGTGAGAAGGGGAGGAGGGGGAGATTTTGAATTTAATAAAAGAAAAAAATATCAAATAAGATAAATAAAATTATTCTTATATAAAATATCAATTCATTTTTGCTATAGGTACATATCAACTTTAACAGATAAGTGATTAAAGAAACAATATGGAATTTTTATACACAAAAATTTATATGATAAATTATTTTATTTTCAAGTCAATGGGTTGATCTAAAGTGTCACCTGAGCCTTCCTCGAAAGGCTTAGAAACGCTTTAAGAAATGCCCAACATCCTCCGTCCTCAGAGAATCGCAAGCTAAAATTTTGAAAATTTTTGCCTAACTCTTGTCAAAATGATGACTATCAATAAAATAAGTGATGGCTCATGTGGGTAGGAAAACTTACCCATTACTTGTGGGAGTATAACATAAGTTTACAGTCACTATGGAAATCAATGTGATGGTTACTGATAAAAATGGGAATTAATCTTCCCCATGATCCAGCTGTACTACTCTGGCACATACCCAAAGGAGAGTGGACCCTGCCACAGAGACACTTTCTCGACCATGTTCATTGCTGCTAAATTTATAATATCCAGGAATTGTAAGAGAACTAGAAGTCACTCAACAGAAGAATGAATAATGAGAAATAGTTTAGTCATAAAATAGAGCATTACTCAGCTGATGTAAAAGAGTGAAATCATTCGTACTTTCTGAGAGATGATCTTTCTTCATGGCCTCACTGTTCCGGAACACACTAGGTAGTCCACGCTAACCTTGAACTAACAGAAATTCACCTACCTTTGATCCCAGAGTGCTAGGATTAAAGACAACCACCATCACATCCAACCCACAGATATTTTAAGGAAGATATTTTGGTGTAATAGTGCAGAAGTAGATAGCACTCACAATCCAACCCTGAACATAAAATTCACATAAAGAAGATGCAAAAATTTTATGCACTGCCTTTGTCATGCTTTGGTGCTCAGAAAGTGACAAATATCCTGAATCCAGTTTTCTCTTTGACCACTTTTCCTGCATTTCAGTGAACCTCCAATACATTCTATGCTACTAAATAGGTTAAGGTTAGGATTAGACACCTTTGTTCCCAAAACAGATTTAAGAATGACTGGAATGCCTTCCCTTCACAACCAAGCAAAAACCTTTAAATGGATTCAAACGGTCCCTCATGTTTCTTTGTAAGTTGACCATCAAGGAAGTCACTGACCGACCATGTTTAATACAACATGGGAGCAACTATACTACAGCATCACAGAAAGTGTTACGGCCCATATGCAGGATGAAGGTGTGATAAAACTTGAGTGCCATGAGGCAAATGTAGAAGACTTTGGGGATTTCTCACACTGTCTCCGTTTATACTGTTTATCTAAGCAACTTTCTACTTGAATTCATATATAGCAGACATATATAGCAGCAGTTCTCAGCATGTGGGTTAAAACTCCTTTAGGGATCAATGCCACATTCACAGGAGTTGACTAAGACCAACAGAAAGCACTAATATTTACATTATTACTCATAACAGTAGTAAAATTACAGCTAAGAATTAGCAATGAAATGATTTTGCAATTCGGGGTCACCACAACATGAGTATTAATGGTATACAGCACAAGAAAAGCTGAGAATCACTAATACAAAGAATAATTTGTCCTGGATCTTAAGAAGTCTTCAGTTTGAAAGTTGCTTGTTATAATTTTCAAATTATTTTTCTGTCTTATTTTCTGTTAGTATACCTTTTTCTTTTTTTTTAAGCAGAACCATACAGTGAACTTTTGTATGGGAAGATTGAAATTTTCACAGTCAATCAGTCAGTTTAGAAAACAATTTATTCAGTTTCTAGGAATATATATATAAATTTTGACTGACTTTTATTTTTGCATATGCTAAAATATTGATTTATATAAACCATTGATACTTTATTTCAGTTATCAACCTCAATTCCAAAAATCACAAGTACTTGAGTTTGAGTGGCAACAGTGACATAAAATGCCAGGCATGAGGGGATGTGCTTATAATCCCCCAAGTACTGAGTAGGTAGAAGCAGGTGAATGCCTGGAGCACACAGACCAGCCAGCCTAGTTTAAAAAGGATCAACAATTGTAGTGAGAGGGCTTCTCTCAAAAAACATGGATGACAGCATCTGAAGAATGACACTTGAGGTTACCTTCCGCTCTTCAAAACTATGCATGCATACAGCACTCACAAGAAAAAAAAACACATATAAGAATATTATGCATACCTACAATAATATAATGTACACGTGGACCCACACAGGGAGAAAGAAATATAGTAATAATAAGAGATATTACTACTGTATTGTAGAATTTTCAGTATTGTGAATATTAATACATATCTATATTGTTTTGTAGAATTTAACTACTTCTGTTATTTTTCACTTAAAATACAACTCATTCCAAAAAATGATGCTGCAAACCGAGTTGAATGATAGCTGCTTTATCAGAATAGAAACATGAACACATATTAATATAATAAAGGAAAAAGAGTGAAATTGAAAATAGAGGATTACATTCAGCAAATATAGTTTTTTAAAGAAATGAATCCCCTTAGAAGTTATTAATGGATATTTTATAATTAATTCATGTCTTAAAGTTTTTCAAATATATGGTACAAAATATCTGGCATCTGTATGCCATTCATAAAAGTGGAATATATAAGTTTTAAATATAGCTTCTATTTTTCTCTTCATTTTATGTTTTTGAAATATGGAACCTATTTTACAAAGTATTGTATTTACCAGAAATCCAGTGTGAGTCCTGAAGTGTTTGAATAGCGGCTACAGAAACTGATATTTTTCTACTCACAAGGTGATGACATCACAAAGTAAAGAAGATTAGAGACTGTCCCTCAGAATACACACACGAGCTACTCTGGAATTTCCACCAGGAGAGTGATTTCCTCTCTTTTTTTTTTTTAAATTCCTTCTCAATTATGAGAAAAAGAGGATGGAGTTGAACACAGACATGGTAGTAAAAAGCCAACTGAGCAGTTCAGTTTATAAAAAGTAGTTTATGAAACCAACTTCCATTTTCCAAAGCATTCCACAAAGTCTATGGAGACTTTTTGAAAGTATTTTTGAGACTATTTATTTCTGTTTACATTGGAGCTTAATGTGCCAGTTTCTAGTACATAACCAATTGTATAAAATGCTAATATAATTTACAGATGATTGATAAAATATATAATTTGTGTGATTTGTCTATTCAACTATTTCATTTTGCAGAAGAGTATTCATATGCTCATGGTTTAGTCTGAAAGGAATTCCATTTTGCTTAACAGAATTTACATAAGTTCAAATTGTGAATGGCCAAACATCTCCAAAAATAAAGAGAAAATGGGTGGGCAGAGGAGAGAAAGAAAGGAAAAGTCAATATGCCTTGTAGCATTTAACAGGTTTTTGTGGTGGGTCAGTTCTCAATTTTAAGTAAACTGCTTCAACAGTAAATATCTGATTGTTTTTTATCATAATCTTTTCTAAAACTGTGATTCATCATGACAGCTCCCACACTACATGCAGCTCTTTATGACTGAAATAATAATGAGTATACATCAAATTTAGGTTGACTTTTTGCACAGATTGCAAGATGCATATTGCTAAAGAAAACCCAATTATGCTAATACTATATCTGTGAAGGTACTGGAACTCTTATGCTGAGGATATTCATGTTTTACAAAAACAAAGAAAAGTTGTGTCCAGGCTTCTGCCAATGTTATAAAAGTAGAATCAAAGAAGAGCCATTAACCACTTAAAGGGGAGGCATTGTCTGTCCCACCCTTGCATTCTTTTTTATTGGAGCCAATGAAAGTTTTCATGATAGCTTCTTGAGAAAAAATAGAGAAACTATGGGATTACTTACAACAGGCTGGCAGATCCAGAGATAGAAGACCCCACATGATTGTTTCAGGAAAAAGGCTCCTCAGGCTGGAGAGTTCAATATAGGGAAAATCTGCTCAAGCTCAAACTTTGCTGCTAACCTCCATCACGAAGGCACTGTTCATCCTATGACACCTCACATTTCCTGGTAATCCACATCTGATGTAGGAAGTTCTGTCTATATGTTGCTTTTATTGCTTAGTGACTAAAGAAACTGATGGCCTATAGCAAGGCAGAACTTAACTAGATAAGAAAAACAAAACTGAATGTTGAGAGAAGGAACGTGGAGTCAGAGAGAAGACATGTACCCCTGCTGGAGACAGATGCCAGAACTTTACCTGGCAAGCCACAGCCTCATGGTGATACACAGATTAATGGAGATGGGTTAATTTAAGATATAAGTTAGACAGGAATGTGCTCAAGCTATTGGGCAAACAGTATTGCAAGTAATAGGGTTTCTGTGGGATTATTTTGGGGCTGAGCAGCCAGGAACAAGCGAGTGACTTATTACTACACAGATCAATCTGAAGAATTCTCTTAGACTTTCACCAATACAACCTCTGGAGAAATCCTCAATCAAGAATCGGCTATGGCTCCTGCTAAGACCTGGTACTCACCTGTAGAATTTGAGTTGTAGGATTTATTTCTGGCCACCTAAGGAGGGCAGTTTCTATGTCTGCCTGGGACACAAGACAGAAAAGTCCTACTGCCAACAATGTAGATGAGCTGACTCCTACTTCTGTGCCTCTTGGAGTTGCATTAGCATTGGACATATTTGGTGGACTCTACCGGTAACAGATGATCTTATCACTGTCTTTCAAAGTCCAATGAGTCCGATGGGTTTTTCCAGGAGTGCCTGTGCTATGGAAGCACCATGTAATCCCCTCTTGATTGAGTTCACTGATAGGGGAAAACACTTTCAAACAGAGGGATGTGTTTGGGTGGAAAAGTTCCACCCAGAGCTCCCTACCCTGGGAGTTGCCACAGTCCACACTCCATCTCTGAGAAAGCCTGCCAAATGGTGACCTCTCCCCAGAGAGGCTTGAGACCACTCCCACAGGCTTTTTAAACTGCCCCCCCCCCAAGAGAACAAACATGGTTTTCCCAGTTCTCCCTTCCCCTTTTTATGTTTTCCCAGTCTTTCCTTTCTGGGGACTACAAGGTCACCTGGGATTGCTGGCACCTATTAAGACTGAGCTTTTCCTAACTAGGTTTGATTTGGTCTGATTTATATTATTGCATCAGCAAAAGTCTATTGGACTGTAAAAACTTTTCAGGATGAACCAGTGGTAAGACCTGGGATATCAAAATCTATGATGGTCTTCAACCTTCTCTTTGACCGATCCTAGGGGCCCTGTTCACTATTCGATTAGAGGTTCAGACAACACATCTAGGGGCAATAGGACACAATCCAGTCCTGGTCACTCAGGAGGCTCCAGCCACCAGATTACCCATAAGGGTCCAGGCCACACAGCTGCCATGTCAGGCTTGATAAAGACCAACCAAGAGAGTATGCCTGAGTTTTCACGTACTGGCAGGAAGTACCGGATTCCAGGAAAGGCCATAAACTGATACCACCCTGGGATGGGTCAGCATCAAGGGGGAAGTACCTGATATTCCAAATATCACAGCCATTAGATAAGATTAAATAAGACGACCAGATGTCCTTGAACCCAATGTTGTGCCTACTCCTTTTACCAAGACACTCTAGACAAATGTCAGCCAATCAGAGTCTTGAAACCTGAAAATTCCACTACCCCCAATCTCTACTATGCTAAAGTTGTTTCCTGCCTGCCCATTTTCTGCTTGCACCACTGCATTGGACACACAGAGCATCCAAGCCCAAGCTTGAATAAAGGCTCTCTGCTTTTGGAAACAGATTGAACTCCTTGGTTGTTTTGGGGAACTCTGTGATCTGGGCTTAATGATAAAACCAAGGAAATATATAAAACCCAACAGTACCCCCAAAATCATCTTTGACATTTTGGAATAAACTTTTCCATTTTTAATCCAACAGATTGGCAATTTTGATTTCTTTCTGTGCCAATTTCATTCACCATTGACCAGTGGACATTTTCAGAAAAATATATACACATATAAATGCTGTCAGTCAAATATCAGATTAGGTGAGAACAACTTTTAAAGCTATTCATAAGACATCAGAAAATCACTAGCATGTGACATATAAACATAAAAATATATCACATACATTCCATTCACATGTATGACATTTGTAAATACATATTGACATGCATTAATATACAAACATTCACACACATAAAATGATAGCCATTTTCTATCCATTTGACAAACAATTGAAATAACAAAGAGAGGAACCATTGTATTTGGACTCATGGTTTCAGAGATTTCAGTTCACTTTCTCCAGATCCTGCCAGTTTAGAGCTATGAGAGGTTGATACTTACAAAGGTGATATGGGGAAGCAGAGCTTATCTCAAGGCAGAGGAGACTCAGAGAGGAACAGAAAGAGTAAAGCCTCAAGTCATAGCCATCAAGTTAGCCTTCAGCCAACTTCTTCCTCCAACCAGCCCTAAGCTACAGTCTATTCAAATCTGAACTTATCTAAAGAGAAAGCTATTGATCAATCTAGAGTCTTCATGGTCTATTTTTTTGGGGGGGAACCACTAGTTGATAATCTTCCATGTGTGTTTTATCAATCTTCACTATATCTTAATCCACTCAACTTGATCTAAACAGGGCAACATACCTTTCAGAGAAAATTTGGAGAAAACTCTGGAGCAAGTGTAAAAAGGAAAATAACAAGTATCACCACCATTATGCCAACATGGAATTGAAAAGTCTTTCATTTCAATGTCATTTGTGTGTATGTCTGTGTGTGTTTGTGTGTGTTCATGTGTGTAATGCATTTTAAATGTGCAGGTGCCAATGCCAATATAAACACATGCTGATATCTCAGCCTGACATCAATCTTTCTCTCTATTGTTCCCATTTATTCTCTTATGATAGGATTTCTCCATGAACTGTAAACCCTCTGTTTAGGCTGCTACTGAGGGAACTTCCAAGGTTTGTATAAATCTGCCCCTATCATTAGGGTTATGAGCACTCATGAATCTTCCTGGCTTTTCACCTGGGTGCTGGGGATCCAAACTCAGATATTCATGTGTACAAAGCATGCTTTTATCCACTAACACATTTTCCAGACCAGTGGGGGGTTGATTGTTTCTGTGTTTGGTTGTATTTTGAATATTGTAGACAAAAATGTAATATAATTAAGTATTAGAACTTTTGTATAACTCATTTTACAGTTATATATTTACATATATTTATTTGTAGAGTTATAATGTATACGTTTATGTGATTTAGATTTGGATGAAGATTGTCATTAATATTGCTCAAGGTTTCTCATGTATTTATCTAATTGTATTTTTTAGAATAATAACATTTTAAACATAATTTCTTATGTTTTCTTTATAGTTTGTCTATTTGTAAGACTTATTGGTTTTGCTACATATATTTATAGAAATTTTTCCATTGGATTAACAAATATTTAGAATTGGAATAACCTTTTGACAATTGGCTCTTTTTTATTGTTCCTTCTTAAATATACTTTCTCTAATAGGAACTGAAATAAACATTTACTTTCCTTGTCAGTACCTTTATAAATCATACTGTTATTTTAAAAATTACTTAGAATTTATTGAAAATAGATGTTTTTGTCAAAAGGATACATTTGTTTCCTTTTTAATGCAATTCAACAGGTTTTTATTTGAATTGGTATTTATTATCTCATTTACTTTATTAGAATTTGTTTTTATTTTCTTTTTTATTATTATTATTATTAAAAATTTCCATCTCCTCCCCTCCTCCCAATGCCCTCTCCCTCCCCTCCACCCTTATTTTACTTAATTTCTGTCTTGATTCTCCTTTTTTCTATTAATGTGAATGCTTTTGTTTTCCGTGTTTCTTTATCTATATTCTTTCAACTACTTATTTTTATATCATCTGAATTGTTTACTTGTAATACATATTACTCTTATTACCATAATTCAATAGGTTAATACTTTATTTGATATTTTTGCTTCATATTACACATTCACTTAGTGTAGTGCCCTAGATAGGCTTGTTATTAGAGTGATGAAAAATCAAGACCAAAGTATCTTTGAAAGAAAAAGGTTTATTTCAACTTGTCATTCTAGTTAACAGACATCTCTGAATTTTGTAGAATACTATTTTAAGATGTGTTATATTTGTTTATGCTATATAAGATTTATTAAATGAGGCAAATATGTGTTATCTTCTTTTATATTGCATTTGTTTAATTTTGTGAAGCTGTGTTTCTTTGCCCATCTAAAACCCCTGATTGGCCTAGTAAAGAGCAAGAGAGGATAGGAGTGAGTTGGCAGGCAGACAGAATAAATAGAATAAAGCAAGAGAATTTAATGAACAATAAAAGAAATGACCAGCCAACAGCTAGCTACACAGGCAGACACAGAATAGGAAAGAAATAAAAGATAAACAAAAATAGATAAAGTTAAGAGCCCACAGGCAAAAGGTAGATAGGCTAATTTAATAAAAACTGGCCAAGCTAAGGTCAGAAATTTAGAATTAATAAAAACTCTCCATATGTATTTATTTGGGACTTTGGTGGCAGGCCTCCCAAAAGAGTAAAAGAATAAAACCAATCAACAATATCTAAGTGCATTCAGGACAGGAACACAAACAGGGCAGGAAACTGGAGGCAGGAACTGATGCAGAGCCCATGGTGGAGCGTTGTTTACTGGCTTGTTCCTCATAACTTGCTTATTCCACTTTCTTATAGAACTCAGTGTGGTGGGACAATGGTCTTGTACTTTGTACAGATTTGTCAGTTGTATTGTTTTTAATAAAATGCTGATTGTCCAGGAGCCAGGCTGGAAGTATAAGTGGGGTAACCAGGATAAAAGTATAGGTAGAGAGACCAGAACAGGACAATTCTGGGAAGAGGAATGGTTCAGTCTGCAGTCATCACCCAGTCATAGAGAAAGCAAGATGAGAAGGCCTTGCTGATAAAAGGTACCAAGCCTTATGGCTAACACAGACAAGAATTATGTGCTAATATAAGATGTAAAAATTTGTTAATAAGAAGCCTGATCAAATAAGCCAACTAGCTTATAATTAATGTAGAACTCTCTGTGTTTCTTTGGAACTCAAATGCTACAGGACCAGGTGGGTGGGACAGAAACCTCTGTCAACAACCCAGAACTACGAACTCAGGGATTGAACCACCCATAATGGGCTGAGCATTCCCTTATCAATCACAGTTTGATAAAATGCCTTGCTTCCAGATCTCATGAAAGTATCAGAGGCAATTAAGGTTATCTCATTTCAGATAACTCTAGATTTTATCAAGATTATGTAAATCTATCCAGCACATAAGGTGCCATTTTCAGTTACAATGCTTTCTTTACTAGCCTTAACACACTTCCATTTAAGCTGTTTTGCTTCTTATGCATTTGTCAAATATTTCAAATCTATTAATTCTCCAACATTATGTAAGGATCTCAATTATAATTAATATTAATCAGTACATAATAATTACAGGAAAGGACTTCCTGAACAGAATCTTAATAAGTACAGTCATTAAGACTAAAAACTGATGAGTGGGACCTTATGAAGGCCAAAGCTTTTGTAAACTAAAGTGGTTTAGATTGCTTTTCATTCATTCCTAACTGCCCAGACTGAAAATAATCATTCAGAAACTATATAATTAAAATCACTGCTTGGCCAATAGTTTAAGTGTGTTTCTGGCAAATGCTTATATCCTAAATTAACCTATCTTCATTAATCTGTGTATTACCATGTGGTTGTGGCATCTCTTTCTAGTAGGGTTACATGGCTTCTCTCTGACTCTACCTTCTTTCTTCCATCCCAGCATTCAGCTTAGTTTTTCCTGCATAGTTTTCTCTATTCTGCCCTGTACAGGCTTAAGACAATTTCTTTATTAGTGAATGGCATTCACGGCTTACAAAGGGAAATCTCATGTCACCTTCCCTTTTCTATTTAAAGAAAAAGGAAGGCTTTAACTTATACACAGAAAAACTACTTAGAACAAAACAAAGAATGATAGTTACAATATTTGCACCTACTTTATCTTTTATCATAACAGAAACAAACTATAATTATAAGTATCGATCTTTTGACTCCATCAAAGACCCCAGAGAAATATAATATTACCTAAATGAAGAGGAAGAACATTGTAAGAAACTCCCAAACTCTAGAATTGACACAGTATTCTTGCTGCCTCAACAGTCACCCAATGATCCTTAATGTTGGGGATCCAGCTTAAGCCTAAAAGTCCAGCAGACATTTTCCATGTAGCATAAAATTTCAGGGACATTTCCACCTATATTGGCAATCTGTCAATAACTTTCCTCTATGTCCTGCAGGATGCCTATCAGACTCTTTCATGAATCAAGAACCCTGAAGGATCATCTTACCTTAAGGCAAGTTCAAGCAGTCATTTCTTTTTGGGACCTGCATGTCCAGTTCATACAGCATAACATCAAGAAGTCCAGGCAAGAACAGTTTCTTGCCCAAATGGCTAACCAATGCCATAAGAAACCTCATTAATGCCCATCATCCTCTTAAAGTAATTGGTGCTTCAAAGAGCAGATGTGTCTCATGTCATGAAAAGTCGTATGTTCTTAAAGCATCTTAGATGCTAAATTTGGCAGGTCTCTGAAAGATTTGAAGAATACCTTTCTATCTGAAATATATCTCCATGTATTTATAAAACCTAACAAGACTATACACTTGACTATTATAGATGATTATCTATTAATCTTTATTCCTTAATTATATATTACATTTTAAACAAGCTGTATACCCAATACCTTAATCAAGAGCAGAAACACACATATAGAAAAACTGACCTTAAATTTGCTTTAATAAAGCATACCAATGCAAATCTCTATAGTATATCCCCCCTTTAAATGTAAAAAAAAATTATAAACAATCATTTAGGGAACTTGCTCATAGTTCTCTTGAAACTGCTTCCTACTTTTTGTTGAGTGAAGTAATCTTTGGGGGCATTTACAGTGACCTTTCAGGAAGTCTTAGGTCATCAAGCCACATTAGTCTGGAAAGATTTCTCAGCTTCTAAGCTTCTGTGGAAAAAAAAGAAAAGCCACTTTTCCAGAGCAACATATTCTTAGGCTCAAGTTTTGAAGTCATGAAACCTTTAAAACATATGTGTTGGTTTGGCTTAGCAGTCCCCAGAATCAAATGTCTCTTTGCAGTCAAAAAATTCAAAGAAAACATAATAATGTACATAATCTAGACTCTCTGTGTTTACTCCATATTTGTGTGTCTTATTTTTCTTTATTCCTATTACTTTTTCTACAAGTTTACACTGTCTCTTTAATGACTTTATTTTATACCTTTAAAACCATTTACTTCTTTTTATAGCTCTTATACTCTTTTTCTTCTTTTTCCCAAGCCTGTACACATTTATTCAATATTTTGAACCAATTCAGAGGTCTTGTTATCTGGATTTGTCTTTATTGCATATCTGTAATCTTTTTCTGAGCAGGATTGCTTTTTAAAGTGCTAAGTGCTTCTTACAAACATAAGTGGTAGCATTGCTTGGGCAATTACAGCCCTGCCTGCTTGTTCTACCCAGTCCAAGATGGCAGAAGTCTGTTCATTGCCTCTGGGACTGTCGGGTAGGTGTCGTCCTCACCACTTCAACTCTGATAACAAGTTTGCCCATGCTGCCACCAAATAACTTGCAGCATGCTGTCGAAAACTTCATTTAAATGCTTGGCCTCCTGAAAGAATCAGACTTCATACTCGCAGCACAGCACAGAAAGCTGCCACCGTTTCAAAATTGCTGCATTAGGAAAACTTCTCTTAAGGGAGCTCCCACATTCCACAAGCTGAAAACAAAACAAAGCAAAACAAAACCAAACCCTCTTTTTGCAGCCAAACTTTGTTTTTCTTTGTTTTATAGTGTCTAGAATTTAGTCAAAGCCCCCTCAGGTTTTAAGTGGATTTAGCTAGCACTCATTGTTATAGGAAGGTTTTCATTTATTCCCAGCTGCCAAGACCCAAACATAATCACTCAGAAACCATATTACTTAAATCACTGCTTGGCCAATAGCTTAAGCTTATTTCTGTTAACTTTTATATCCTAAACTAACCCATCTCCATTAATCTATGTGACTCCACATGGCTGTGGCTTACCAGGAAAAGTTCTATCTTCTCTCTCTGGTGGAGCTAAATGGCTTCTCTCTTTGGCTCCACCTTCTTTTTTTCCAGCATTCAGTTTAGTTTTCCCCACCTAGCTCTCTCTATTATGTCATGTGCAGGCTTAAGACAGTTTCTTTATTAACCAATGGTATTCACAGCATACAGAGGGGAATCCCACATCACTATAGAATGGCACAAAATTTTGTCAATTACTCATATATAGAATGTTAGTATTTAGAACATAAAAAGAATTAAAAAAGTGAACAATGAGAAAAAATCGTAATTATAAAATGTGGTATAGAACTAAGAAGAGTGTTATCAAAATATAAAACACTGTTGCCTAAGAAACACATAAAATATTCAATATCTTTAGCCAACAAAAACATGAAAATCAAATCTACTTTGAGATTTCATTTATCTCAGTTAGAATGCCCAAGATCAGGGAAACAAATGTCAGCTCACACTAGCAAATATGTGGAGAAAGTGGAATACTTATTCATTTGTTGCTGGCAGAATTGCAAACCGGTACATATAATATGGAAATCAGTGTGAATGTTCCTCCAGGAGCTTAAAATCAATCTGCCTCAAGATCTAGCTATACCACTCTTTAACATATGCCCCAGAACCTTTAAAACATACTGCAGAGAAACTTGCTATTCTGTGTTCATTTAGATCTATTCAGAATAGTAAGAAAGGTAAAAAGGCCTAAATGTCTATCAACTGGTGTATGGATAGTGAAAACATTATACATTTACACAATAAAATAATTTTTGACCATTAAGACAAAGGAAATAGGGAGAAAATACTCAAGATAGCAGAGTCAGCCAGCATGTGGTGGGCTGTAGGGTCTTTGGGGAGCCAGAGGCCTTGCCTACTTCAATTGGTGAGGCTTTGCTGATGCAACTGTGGAGGATGAGCCTGCAGAGAGTGCCTTATCTCCAGAAGAATTGAATAAAGAAAGGTCATATGGGAAAATTCTTTTTGAAAGTGGTTTCATGGAATTGAAAAATAGGATGACAGAACTGAGCAGTTGCTTGTACAGAAGAGCAGGGTAGAGAAACAGAGCTAGAGATGGGGCTGCAGTGGGTATGCAAACTGAAAAGTTTTTGCACACCGATAAGTTTCTTCACTGATGCAATAATCCAAATCAGACCAAATAAAACCAAATTGGAAAAATCCCAGGTTTAATGGATGCCAGCACCTCCATGGGGACTTTCAGGCCCTCAGAGAGGAGATGGTGAAAGAAGACCAGAAAACCACATGTTTGTTCTTTGGGGGGACAATTTAAATAACCTCTGAGAGTGGTCATGAGCATCTCTGGGAGGGGGTCATCATTTGATTGACTTTCTCGGAGATGGAGTCTGTACTGGGACAACTCCCAGGGGAGGGGAGCTTTAAATGGAACTTTCCTCCCAAACATTCCATACTCTTTGGCTATAGGGGTTCCAGTGGCTAGGGTTACACTTTCACCTAAACATTCCAGACTCTTTGGATATAGAGGTGCCAGGGACTGAAGTGCTGCTTTTACCCAAACATCTCAGACTCTTTGAGTATAGGGGTTCTGGCTCAAATCTGGCTACTTCCTGCAGATATGAGGTAACATAGGAGAGGGGAGAGTTAGGAATTGGTGGGCTCATGCTCAGTGGTAGTTGTGACTGGAGAGGCATTCTGTTAACTGCCATTCTGGAGACCTCAGGGATTTGTTTCTTGAGGGAGATAAGAAGGCAGGTGTCTAGGACAAAAATGAGATTATCATCATCTCTTTTGGTTGTACGGACAAAGTCGAGTATGCCAGGATGAGGAGCAGATTGGCCCTTCATTGTGGCATCTTAGAAATCCAAAAGGTGGAGGGTTCTAACTGCTGGACAGATCAATTATCCTGAATAGGTGCCCGCATGCACCTGGAATGGTGTTACCAGAATGGGTATCCCAGAAGCTTGGCAGCTGAAGGGGTGGTAAGTATTACTGTGTGTGGTCCTTTCCACCAATGTTCAAGAGACCTAGGAACTAGATGTTTGAGGAGTACTCTATCTTCTGGGGAGAGTGGGGCAGTTTCAAGGGTATTTGGTTTCGTTGTTCTGGTGGCAGGGAGACAGTTAGTTGTCAGCATGTAAGTGAAGATGGGACTTCAGAAAGGAGAGATAGGTTAGGTACCCAGCCAATGGGGGAGTTTTGGCTGGCAGGTGGTGATTAAGGAGGAGTTCCCTGCCATAAGGAGCTTGAAAGGGCTTAGAGCTGTAGGAGAACATGGAGTGGCATGGAGATAGATAAGAGCAATGGAGAGAAGTGAGGGCCAAGATAACCTGATTTCAGTGGAGAGTTTGATTAGCTGTTGTTTGATGTGTACATTGGCCCTCTGCAAATTAATTTGGAAGCTTTCTATAAATAATAAATAAAAGACTTGGACTTGTGAAGGCCCAAGGAGGGAGAGAAAGGAATGACTCAGAAGGTCTGAGAGGCAGTGGGTGGAATATACCATGATTGGGCTAGACAGAGTGATTTTGAGAGCCTCCCCCAGGTGAGTTCAGCTGCTGCTAACATAGCTCTCACAGACAGTGAGATTCATCTCTTTGGACAAAAAGGTGACAGTCCAATTTAAAGGCCCAACTTGTTGTGTTAGAACTCCAGTGGCCACTTCTAACCTTTCATCTGTATAAAAGCAGTTGGGAATCAGGATGTCTGGAAAAGTAAGGTCAGGGGCTATGAGAAGGGCATCTTGCAGTAGAGAGAAGTGGTTGAAGATGATGGCCAGGTGGATGAGAGGCTCCATGGGGGATCTCTCTGCCATCCTGGTACAGAGGCTTGGCTGTAATGTCAAAGTTAGGGATCCAGTGATGGAAGAATCCCATCAGGCCCAAAAATGAGAGAATCTGAGCCATTGTGGTTGGGGACTGTATTTCCATGCATGGCCGCATTTGTAGCAGGTTCCTGGTGAAGTTGCCTTAGACTGAGCTCCAGTGAGATGGAGCCTCGTGATCAGCTTCCCTTGTCCCCATTGTAGGGATCCCAGTGGCCTCAGGGCAGCTGCTAGGGCTTAGCCTTGCAGCATAGCCACCTGTTGCAGACTTGTCTGTTAGAAAGACTCAGCTACATCTCCTTTGGCATTAAAATTTTTTAAAGCCATTTTCACCAATTCCCGTATGGGAGTTTGGAGACCCTCCTCAACCTTTTTAATTTTTTTCTAATATCTGGTGTTGACTAAGAAATAAAATGAGTAGCGAGGACCATGGCTCCCACTGAGGAGGCTGGGTCCAGTCAAGTGTATTGAACCATGGTTTCTTGTAATCAGTTTAAAAATATAGCTGTATTTTCATCAGCTAGCTGTGTGATCTCTCGAAATTTGTCAATGTTAACAACATTTTTCAAGAGCATCTCCATACCCTAAAGGAGGCAGCAGACCATGATGTCCCACCTCTGTTGGATGTTTTGGCCTGGTTGATAATCCCAGCATGGCAAGGTCAAATCTCCTACAGGGACTATACTGTCCACTAGGTGGGTCTGGTCTGTGTACTGTCTAGCTGCTACCTGAACTCTACTTGGCTCTTCAGGAGTGAGAGTAGAGGCCTGGATGACATAGAGATCATGCCAGGTTAAATCAAAGGCCTGGGACAGATAGCAAAACTCCTTGATATAAACAGAAGGATTAGCAGAGAAGGATTCCAACCTCTTTTTTTGTGAGAGGTCCTGAAGAGACAAGGCAACATGGACTCTAAAAAGTCCATCTGCTCCTGCTACCTCTCAGAGAGGGCAAAAAAGGGTAGGGTTTGTTGAGACTAGATATGAGAAGAGATGTGGAGAATTTAGGTGGAGTAGGTCAGTGTATAGAAGGGGTACAAGAGGTGGGTTGTGGCAGGGAAAGGTGGTAAAGGCAGTAGGAGGAAGGGGAGGGGAGCAAGGTGGGAAAAGAGGAGGAAGTTGGCCTTCAACCTTCTCTGTGGCTGGGGAGGAAGTGGGAAGGGGTGGATGGAGGAGGAATGTGAAGAATGTTGCTCCATAGGAGGGGGTTGGGTAGTCAGGGTTCAAGGAAGTGGGGGATGGGCCAGTGTCTCTGACAGCATGGTTTTGGCAGAACTTTCAGGGTCTCAATTCTCATATAGTAGGAAATCCAGAGGCACCATGACCCTGGCAACCAAGAGCGGTGCTGTGAAAGACATTGAGAGACAGGAGTGCAGTGCCCAGAAACCATGGATACACTTATCCCCACAATAGCAAAAATTTTCAAGGTAATGGAGGATGGGAAACTCAAGAGTTCACTCTGGTGGCTATTTTTATGATTTTTTTTAAATGTTGCAAGATTCCTGATGGCAGTAGAAATGCTGTATGTCCCAAATGGTGGTAGTGGGCCATGTGGTGGCAGGCCGCAGGCTCT
>LOEQ01004963.1:25388-43787 GCA_001685075.1 Bramus lutescens | reverse complement strand
CAACCCCAAAGCTCAGGTCAGATAGATAGGATAAATAAAATTCTAAAAGAGAATTTTTACAAATTGACAAAACTGGCCCTAGAGACCAGCAAAAATGACTGGACAGACCTCCCTCCCTCTGTCCTGTTCTGGGTTCAAAACACCCCAGGGTGATTTAAACTCACTCCTTATGAGATCCTATGTGAGGGCTGCCACCGCTAAGGCAGATGAGGTATATAATCCCAGACTGTTTTCTGCCCACCTAATGGCCCTCCCAATCATCCTAAGCCCAGGTGTGGAAGCCTCTGGCTGCTGCCTACCAGCCTGGACACCCAGAGATTTCACATCCGTTGGTGGTTCCATATACATTTGGAGACATCAGTCCCAGAGCCTTAAACCTCCCTGGAAAGGACCCTACACCATGCTCCTTATGACAACCACCACTCTCAAACTAGATGGCACTGCAGCCTGGATCCACGCAACTCACATGAAGCTGGCCCCTCCACAGGACAACACAGGACCCTCCAGATGAAAGCTTCAACACACCCAAAGTTAAACAAGGGACTCTAACAAAAATACCAAATGAACTCTCCTGGACTTTTATCCTGCATGTAGACATTATGACTGATATATTTGTCTGGGGGGTGTAAGCAAACTCGACATGGGGGCTGAACTTTCCCCCTCCTGAAGGGACCCTAAGCACCACATCAAGCCCTAAGGCTCCACCATTTCACAGCTCCCTCCCTAAAAACCCCAGCTAGACAATATCAACACATATGTAACCAGATTCTTCCCAGTCCCAGGACTGCAGAAAATACCAACTCCTGACATTCATTTGTGAATGACTCAGTATTACCTAAGTTTTAGTACTGACCCACCAATATCAGACTTTCAAGACAGACCTCAAATAATCCCAAGATTGGGATTTGACAAAACAAGAGGAGGGAATGAAAGACTCCAAATGCATTTGTAAGCCCCTTCAACCCTAAGATATTTTTCTAAAACCTTACACTCACTTTCTCTTGGAAACAGGACAATCACCTATACACACCTGCTGGACTGCTCATCCTCCTGTGGCCTTGTGAATAATTTTCAAACATAACGCCATTCTGGGAACTGAGGCAAAGACAATCCATGGATGTTGACTCAGTTTCTGATGTATTGATTTAGTCACTGGTCCAAGGTCAGGATGGCCCACAGATGCTTCCCTTATCCTACATGACCAAGCAGTTATTCTCCTGACCTGGAATAAACCAATCACTGCTAGTAACCTTTTGAATAAGCCAATCCAATAAGTTGGAAAACAACCTTCAGTTTCCCCCCTTGTGTCTGTGGCTTTTCACTTTTAAAGATGGGCTGTAACAGCTATCAAAGTCCTTCCTTCATATCCCGAACCTGAAGTGCCCTGTCATGACAGAATTAAAACTCCTCTTGCTTTTGCATCAATTGTGGTTATGTGAATGGTGTCTGGAGCAACTCCTCCCTGAAGTTTGGATTTCTAGTCCAACACCCAGGCACTGCCTTTAATGCTACGACTGGCCCCTTTCCATGACAATCATCTCCAGAAATTCCCCATGACTGGGGACTGAGGCTTTGTTTCTTGTATTGGATTTTGTCCCTCATTCCTTGTTGCTAGGACTGTTGTCCCTTGGTCTAATCAGCATGAGCCCCTGCTCCCTGCTCTGACCAGACTTGGAGTGGCTTGAACCAGATCACTCGATCTTTGTGTTGTCTAAGGGACACCTCTGATTAATACTTTATTAATTGGATCTCATTTATTTTTTGTTATTATTTAGAGTTTTCTCTAACTCAGCTATTGAAAATAAGCCATGAAATAATGTAAGCCTAGCTTCTCCTCTGGGATGTCTTTTAAAAACGCTTAAACTTCTTAGCTTAATAATGTCCTACTTAAAGACTCTAGAGCTTATCTGCCTTAGCACTAAAAAATGGTCTAAGCACCCCTTAGATAACAAGCTAAAATGGCTGCCTAGAGGCTCCTTAGACACTGATATTTTATGGTAACTTTCTATCTTCAGGCAATAAATAGGCAAATAGAAAGAGTTTCCTTATATCCAAGTCTTCATTTATCTTAGTTCTAATCACTCTGTCCTTGCCTCCTGCTCATGTGTCAATGTGTTCCTAGCTATGCCATCTAAACCAGAGAAACACCTCCTCTTCTGCTCTGGACCCTGCTAATGAATCCCCACCTTTTCAACCCTAGCAGAAAGCTACATATTCTGGTTCTCCAGCCTCTCCCCTCTCTCCAACAACTGTTCTGTCAGCCCCTCAGGCTCCTTCCTCCTCTCCAGCACAATGCCACTGCAACCACCCAACTCTAGCACCTACTTCCACTTCTCCTCTCACACACTACTAAGGACCGCCACCCTGGCCAAACCAATGCAGCCACAATACTCTCATTGTGAGAGGTAGCCCGAAGGGATGGACTGGTCAAGGTACATGTCCCTTTCTCCCTATCAGAACTCTCTCAGATAGAACAAAACTGGATTCTTACATATCTAATTCTCCTTCTCTCATAAAACAATTCCAATACATTATCTAATCATTCAATCATTGTTTGCTTGGTTGGTTGGTTGGTTTAATTTGGTTTTGTTTTTTCAAGACAAGGTTTTTCTGTAGCTTTGGAGCCTGTCTTGGAAGTAGTTCTTGTAGACCAGGCTGGCCTCAAATTCACATACATCTACCTGCCTCTGCCTCCTGAAGACTAGGATTAGAGGAGTGTGCCACCACCAACTGACCACATTGCCCAGTTTTATAGCTTCACCTTTCATGCTATAAATTATTCTAATATTCTACTTCTTTCAGAGCACAGGCAAGTGTGGGAGCAAGCTAGAATACCTGCAGATGGAATTCAGAAGACTTATGCATCCTATCGCCCAGGTTGGAGGCAGTCCCTGATCAAGACCCATGATGGCATTATTACAACACCCCAGGTGGCAATCTAGCTACAGATCAGTTTACAACTTGCCTCCTGGCAGTTCTCCCTAAGGTTAACCTAAAGCCAAAGCCAGTAAATTATGATAAACTCCTGGACATTTTTTAGCACAAACAGGAAAATCTCTCTCAGCTCCTAGAACACCTCACAAAGGTTCTCTTGCAGTACAGTAACCTAGATCCTGAAAACCCAGAGGACAAACAGCTCTATATGACCCATTTTTCACCAGAGCTTCCCTGACATTAGGGCTAAGCTTCAGTATCTGAAGAGAGGCCCCCCAACTCCACAGGCAGAAGTCTTAGTGTGGGCTTTTAAGCTGTACCATGCAAGAGATGATAAAGCCCGTAAACAAAAATACCAAATGCTGGCCAAAACCATCCAGCTGCTGTGGTGAGTGCCCATGCTACCAGGATTCTGTTTTAAATGTGGAGACAATGAGCATCGGACCAAGGCATGTCCTAATTCTTACCTTGGTCCCCCTAGTGCCATCAGGAGGGGTATTGAACAATCAGTTGTTTCCATACACCTTTTAACCTGGATACATCAGACACAGACCTCTTTCCAACTGACCTTCTAGGTCTGGCCATGGGCAGTTGATGATGCCTGGGCTCCCTGGACCTGACTGTCATCTCTACCAGGGAACCATGGGTTGGCATCACAATATCAGTGCAGTTCATCTCCTTTCTCTTGGACACTAGAGCCACATACTTGTTACTGAGGGAGTTTTGGGGACCTACCTCTTCTTCTCATTTCCCTATTGTTGAGGTAGGGGGACAGCCTTGCCTATCTCATCAGACCCCACCACTCAATTGCATATTCATGGATATTCATCTCACTCATTCATTTTTGGTTATGCCAACCTGCCCTGTACCACTAATGGAAAGAGATTTTTTTACCAAAGTGGGAGTTTCTATTTCAACTGTTCCCTCCATTCTCCTGACCCCAGGCTCACCAGAAGCTCCTCTCCTCCTCCTAGCTTCTCACTCTACTTGTTCCAAGATGTCATTTCCTTTGGCAGCCTCTCAGGTGGACTCCCAAGTCTGGGACACTCAAAACCCTTCTGTTGCTAAACACTATTCCCCCATTGTGGTCCAATTATAGGATCCTACCAGATACATTACTCAAGCTCAGTACCAACTCTCACTCCAGAGCATTTGGAAACTTAAGCCTATCATCTCTGACCTTGTAAGAAAAAAAAGCTATTTTGTCTCACCTCTTCCCTTTTCAATATCCCTATACTTTCAGTTTAGAAATCTAATGGAATCAACCACCGGGTTCAAGACCTCTGATTTATTAATTCTGCAGTGGTCCCACTCCATCCTGTAGTGCCTAACCCTCACGTATTTATTTTTATTTTCCATTCAAGAGCTTCACATTTCTCATTTCTGGATCTCAATGATGCCTTTTTCTCTATCCCATGCAGCTCTCAGTCTCAAAATATCTTTGCTTTCACCTGGACTGATCCTGACACCCACCTCTCTGCACAGAACATAGATTGTCCTACCCCAGGGATTTCAGAACAGTCCATACCTGTTTGTCCAGGCCTCCGTTTATGATCTACTCTCACTGTCTCTCACCAAATCTAAATTCATAAAGTATGTAGATGATAGTTTACTTTGAAGCCTGTCTTTAGATATTAGCCAAACTAATACCTCTGCATTTTTAAATTTCTTCTTCAGCAGGGGTAACCGAGTCTCACCTTCCAAGGTCCAACTGTCTATTCCTCAGGTCAACTGCTTGGAACTATCATCCTTACTCAGAAAACTATTACCTTAGACAGAAAAAAAAAACTAATTCTACCCTCAATTTGATTATTTATTGTCTCCTACTCCTCCTGGGTGAGTCTGTTTCTTTTTGTTCTAGAGCTTTCAGGTGTGCTGTTAAGTCTCTAATGTGAGCTTTTCCATTTTCTTTATGTTGGCACTTAGTGCTATGAACTTTCCACTTAGCACTGCTTTCATATTGTCCCATAGGTTTGGATATGTTGTGCCTTCATTTTCATTGAATCCAAAGAAGACTTTAATTTCTTTTTTTCTTCCTGACTCAGGGGTGGTTCAGTAGTTGACTGTTCAATTTCCATGAGTTTGTAAGATTTCTGAGAGAAGTGTTGTTAAATTCTAACTATAATCCCTGTTAGTCTGATAAGACACAGGTGGTTCCTCCAACTTTTTTGTATCTGTGGAGGTTTGCTTTTTTACTGAGTAAGTGATCAATTTTAGAAAAGGTTCCATGAGGTTCTGAGAAGAAGTTATATTCTTTTGTGTTTGTATGGAATGTTCTATAGATGTCTGCTAAGTCCATTTGATGCATTACATCTGTTAGTTCTCTTATTTCTCTTTTAAATTTCTGTCTGGTTGACCTGTCCATTGGTGAGAGAGAAGTGTTGACGTCCCCTACTATTAGTGTATGGGGTTTGATATTTTATCAATGTTTCTTTTGCATATGTGGGTGCTCTTGTATTAGGGGCATAGGTGTTCAGGATTGAGATGTCATAATTGTTCCTGGTATGAGTATAAAATGCCCTTCTCTATCTCTTCTGATTGATTTTAAATTTTTCTTAAAAAAATGCCAATAGACATTCCCAGTCCCTCCCCTTTTCCCATTCCCTCCAAACACCCTCCCACCCAACCCCCATCTAATCCTAAAACAGGTAAGGCACTTTGCTTTGTGGTAAGGTTAAAGGCCCTCCCTACTACATCTCGGCTGAGCAAGGTATATATCCAAAAAGAATAGGATCCCCCAAAACCAGTACATGCAGTAAAGATAAATCCCAGTGCCACTGCCAGTGGCTCCTCAGTCTGCTCCAGCCATACAACTATCAACCACATTCAGAGGAACTAGTTTGAGTCCTACGCTTGCTCCTTCCCAGTCCAGCTGGACTTGGTGAGTTCCCAACAGCTCAGGTAAACTGCTTTAGTGGATGAACCCTTCATGGCCTTGATGTCTTTGCTCATATTCTCATTCCTTCCACTCTTCAACTGGACATTTGGAACTCAGTACAGTGCTCTGCTGTGGGTCTCTGCCTCTGTTTCCATCTGTTGTTGGACGATGGTTCTATGATAATATTTAAGATAGTCATCACTCTGACTACAGGGCAAGGCCAGGCCAGTTCAAGTACCCTCTGCTCTACTGCTTAGGGATTTAGCTTTGGTCATCCTTGTGGATTCCTGGGAAGTTTTCTAGAGCCAGGTTTCTTGCTAACCCCATAATGAATTCCTCAGTCAAGATCTCTCTTTCTTTACTCTCATATCCATCCTTTCTCCATCTCTCCTATCCCATTCCCTCAAGTTCTCCTCAGTCCTCCCTTCTCCCTCCCTCTTTTCCTTCTCCATTATCATCTACCCCTGACCCCCATGCTCCAAATTTTGTCAGGCTATCTTGCCTGTTTCCAGTTTCCAGGGGTGTCTATATATGTTTTTCTTGGGGTTCACCTTATTACTTAGCTTCCCTAGGATCAGGAACTATAGGCTCAATGTCTTATGTTTATAGCTAATATCTACTTATGAGTGAGTACATACCACATTCATCTTTTTGGGTCTGAGTTACCTCACTTAGGATAGTGTTTTCTAATTCCATCCATTTGCATGCAAAATTCACGATGTCATTTTTTCCCCATGGAGTAGTACTCTAATGTGTAAATGTGCCACACTTTCTTTATCCATTCTTCAGTTGAGTGACATCTAGGTTGTTTCCAGGTTCTGGCTAATAAAATTAATACTGCCATGAACATAGTTGAACAAATGCTTTTGTAGTATGATTGAACATCTTTTGTGTATATTCTCAAAAGTGGTATTTCTAGATCCTGAGGTAAGTTGATTCCCAATTTTCTGAGAAATTGCCATACTGATTTCTAAAGTGGTTGTACAAGTTTGCATTCACACCAGCACTCAATGAGGGTTACTTCACAAGCAAATGGCTTAGACTCCTTGGGTCCTTATTCCCTGCAGAATCTGCCTGCAGCACAGCCACAAAGTCTATGTGTGATGTAACTTCATGGGCACCTGTAGATGGCCTTTAAAAAGCAGACATGTCCTATCTACTTTCTCTAACCATGTTGCTTGAAGGCAGACCTGTGCACTATGTTCTTTTCTCCCTCCCCTTATCCCTGTTAAAGAAAATCTTAAAGTGAGTTTTGCTGTGTATCTTATGATCCATTCTCATACCTGATAATGTTGCTTTTTACTGTTTTATTTGAAAGAGAGAAAAAACATGAAGTTGGGTACACAGGAAAATATTTTGTACGTGTTCTCAAGTTATTAGTTTTTCTTTATTTACAGATATCTGGGTTGTTCCAAAGAGGCAGAGTAAGTGATTAAGTGTGCTGGCTGATCTTCCAGAGGACACAATTCAGTTTCTAGTCCCTACGGGTTATCTTACTACATTAATGCTCATCAAGCAGTGGCACAAAGAAGATTCTAATAGACATGTTAATGTTGTTGATGAAGTTAGCGAATCACAGGAGATCTCAAACCTACACAAAGACACACCTGGTCTGTAAGAATTCTGACAGCAATAGGACAGGGATTTTTTTTTTCAGTAGTGATTAACAGAGTGGCACTCAAAATTGCAAAATACCAGTGCTTATGGTGCATATTAGTTTTCTATTGTTTGCTTTTAAAATATTGTTTCCAACCTATCAGGTGCTTTCAGCTGGGTCAGGAGCATAGAACAATTAATAGTTAAAAATAGCATTATTTAGTTTAGTTCATAAAACTGACCAGGTAAGCCTGAAGCACAGTAAGTTTGTTACATTGTTTCCTTAAAGGTAAGTTAAATTTAAAAAAGAGAAATGCACAAAAGGAAAATGTGAGAGTACATAGTTTTAATTTGTCTGATAACATGTTACTTAGCTGCAAGATCTATCAAATTTTCACGTTCTAAAGGCAAAAATTATTTTCAGAAAAAAGTATTTCTACATGCCTGCATTAACCTATTTAAATTCTTCTGGGAATATTCTTCCTCAGGCCAAAAAATAAATCAGAACTATTGAGAATATGTCACTGTCATACATTTTGTAATTTAATAGTGAATCAATTATAAATATACCTTAAAATGAATTACATTTCACAGCACAGTGGGCAGGTATGACTAGACTCAATGTCCTCCTTGCAAATTACAACATGTTTGGGGAAAAGAGGAGGAGGAAGAAATATAACTCCTTTCTTTTATGCTTTTCTCTCTTAAATCCCAAGTTTGTCAATATGATCACTCACTGTTCCTTCTCTAGATCTTTTAGAACACGAGAGGGGGAGGTTGTTCACAATGAGATATTTTGCTTATGTTTTCTGTCAACATAAATTAACCTGCCAGCCTAATTTTTTTCCTTAAAAGTAAAATACGAAGGTGGGATGTCTGAAGAAATGTTGTAAGTGATGTGGGATACCTCTTTTTATGTTATGAATTTGTGTGTGTGTGTGTGTGTGTGTGTGTGTGTGCTTTTTAGCATTGGTTAATAAAGAAAATATTCTGACCTATGGAAGGGCAGAATAAAGCCTTGTAGGAAATCTGAACAGAAAGAGAGAGAGAGAGAGAGAGAGAGAGAGAGAGAGACTAACCAGAGTCAGGGAGATACCATGCAGCTGCTGAGGGAGAAAGACACCAGCTGCCAGTCAGAACATTACCAGTAGGTCACAGCTTTATGGTGATTCACAGCTTATTAGAAATGAGTTAATTCAAGATGTATGAGTTTACTGAAGAAATATGCTTAATCTATTGTCCAAACACTATTGTAATTAATATAGTTTTGTCTTGTTGTTTAGGTCTGGGCAGCCAGGAAATTAAAACAGTCTCTGTCTACAAAATTGAGCCAAAATGTGGGCCAGTTAAATCCACATAAATCCTGAGAGAGCTTTGGAAGGGATTCTAGACATATACACAACAAAAAATAAAAAATAAAAAAAACATGAAGAACAGAGTTAAGCATGGTTTGCTTCATGATATCTGTATTTTCTCAGCTGGGCTCTGTTTGATAGAAGCAATAAGGGGCATGATTCTTTTAAGAGGAAGCTTCCTGACTCAGCAGTAGCAGCAAAAATTGCACAGCTCCTTTAAGAAAGGTTTCTGGGTTGTGCTCCTTGCACAAACATCTCTGGATCTTTCAGGAGGCTGGGAACCTGAATGGGGTTTTGGGGCAGCATGCTTGGTGGCAGCATGGACCATCTGCCTTCCAGAGCTGAGGTGGGGAGGACAGCTCCCACCTGGTCATCAAAGAGCTAAAAGTATATATACCTCCACCATATTGAAAGGCTGAGTGAGAGGCAGAGCCAGTATCCAGGGTTACCACAACAACATTGCTTAACTTTTTAAAATGATCCTTGTCAGAAAAGGATTTCAGATAAAGAATAAGACATATTCAGACATAAAAGAACTTATAAATGAGACACAGTGTGTTCAAAAATACACATAAGCTTGGGAGAGAGAAGAGACAGAGTGCAGACAGTTAAAAATAAAAACAAGTCTTTAAAGGGGCAGTGAAAAATATAAAAGAGTACAGACAGTCAAAGATTAAAGGAGTAAAGAAAAATAATCCATGTAAAGATGGAAAATACAAAGAGAGTCTGTAATATATATATATTGTTGTGTTTTCTTTGAATTTTTTGACTGTGAATGAGCTAAGTACATAGAGATTTTATTGTATAGGCTGATGAGTTTTTCCAAGATAAGGGTATCTTGACTTCAAAATTTGGTTCTAAGGATATGTTGCTTTGGAAAAGAGGTTCTGCTTTTGTTTCCATGGTGAATAGAAAGCTGTGGATTCCTTACCAGATAATAGGGGTGGTCAAAGAAGACCCCCCCCCTGAAGTAATGGCCAAAATGATCCAACATCCTGACAGCTTCAGGACTGCTGGCTGAGATGGACCTGCCACACAGGATACTCCATAAAAGACTTGCTTAACAATGTACCCAATCAGCAGCAAGTAGTCTAGATAACAATGCCAACATTCTCTAAATTATTGTTTAAAATATTTGTTAACATTTAAAGGGGTAATTGCTATAGGGATGAATACTTTGTATTGGTATGTATCTTGGTTTATTGATACAAAGTTAAGGTCAATTTTGTTATTTTTATATTTCTGCTCTTGTTTAAGGTATTGTGTTTCTGCAGCTCAATTAAAAATGAAATATATAATTGAGAAATATAGATTACTAGATAGTCATCTATAATAGTCAAGCTTGTAGTCATGTTACTTAGGTTTTCTATATGTATAGTGATATATTTTACAATAGATAGGCATTGTTCAAACCTTTCAAAGACTAATAGAAAATGGCATTTAAAATGTTTTTAAAACTTAGGACTTTTCATGACAATGAAACATGTCTGTTCCTGGCAGCATCAATTTATTTCAAGAGGATGATGATCATCAAAGAGGCTCCTTATGGAGCTTGTTAGCCATTTGGACAACAAACTGCTCTTGCCTGGACTGCCTGATACCCATGCAGTACCCACAGAGAGATGACTGCTAAACTTGCCTAAGTGTGACAGTTCTTCAGATTTCCTGCTTCACACACACACAAAAAAAACCCCAAAAAACCAACAAACAAAAAACAAACAAACAAAAAAAACTGCCAGACATTCCACAGGACACAGAAGAAAGTGACTAACAAACTGCCAAGATAGGTAAAGCAGCCTTTCAAATTTCTTGCTTCATGGAAATGTCTACTGAATATTAGGGGTCTGTATCATGAAGATAGTGCCCCAACAATACAGAAGAACTTTGGGTGACTGTCCAGGTAGCAAGATGCCTTTGTCAATTCTAGAATTTCAGAAGTTGCTTAAAATGTACTTCCTGTTTATTTAGGTAATATTATATTCTGGTGTTTTTGATGGTGTTGAAGAATAGATCGTTATAATTATAGTTTTCCTCAGTTTTAATAAAGGATAATGTAGATATAAATGCTATAACTGTAATTCTTGCTTGATACCTGTTTTGTACATGAAAAGGTTAAAAGCTTCCTTTTTATTTAGACAGAAAAGTGGAGATGATCTGCACTTTCCTTCTGCATGTTATAAATGAGTCTTCTTACCATCAGTTCATAAAGAAATTGATTTGGCCTATTGCAGGGAAGAAAAAAGCCAGACAGGAAATCTGAACAGTGATATATAGAGAGATTTGATGAAATCAGGGATATGCCATGTAGCTTATGAAGGAGAAAGATGTCAGCTGCCAGCCAGAAATTTACTGATAGGCCACAACCTCATGTGATAACACATTATTAGAAATGGGTTAAGTTAAGGTGTAAGAATTAGCTAAAAATATACCTATGCTATTGTCCAAACAGTATTGTAATTAATACACTTTTTTTGCATTAGTATTCAGGTTTTGGTGGCCGGGAAATGAATGAGCAGTCTCTGCATACACATAAGCAATCATAATATTATTTATTTTTAAAAAGACATATAATATATGGAATTCTGTATATAAACATTTATATTGAGTGAAAATTTTCACTCCAGAGCAGAGAAAGCTCCCTGTAAGTGTCAAATACCACCTAACAAAAGCTCCAATACCAAGAGAAAGAATTCCTCCTTAGAGACTTTGGTCAGGATTTTCCAAGAAATTTAAAGACCTATAGACTTTAAATTTCAATTAGTTGCCTGACATAGGTGGAAGATAAGCCCCAACTTCTAAGGAGTTCATGTATTGCAGACATAGGACAGAGAGGTCTCTGAGATGATACTAAACGGAATGGCTTCTCCCTGAAGACTAGCTTTCAGAAAGTATTATTCAGTCCTCTAAAAGAGGGTAAAGTCCAAATAATCCTACTCTGCTCTGAGCCTATAAATCACAACAACCAAAATGGCACAATAACCATAAGGACACAATAAAGTTAAACATACCATAGTGGTAACAAACAGCATTCTAACAAGACTCAAAAGTTGCTAATCAAGATGGAAACCATCTCTGTTCCTACAAACCTAGCCAATTATTCAATGCTAGTGAAATCATGGATCTTGGATGTGAGGCTACAACTATGAACTTGCTAAATTTTTAACTGCTTATTAAACATTTGCACGTATATTCACAGGTAAGTGTGGTGCTCACTCCTAATACAGGATACCAGTCTTTACAAACAAGAGATAATTACATAAAACCATTATCAATCAATATGTAGTATTGTGGAGACAAGACCCAATAGATACATATGCAAAACACTCCCACACCTTAATCTCAAGGTAAATTGCAGAAGCAAGGGAGAATGATTAAGAGCCAGAAGATAAGGAAGTTTAATGTAAAATTGTGTCACATAGTTTTATTAGAAGCTATACCCATAAAGTCACACCAACATGCTTGCTTCCAGATGAACTGAACAGGGACAGCAATGGTGGTAATGCCAAAGTGTATGGGGAAAAATTCACTGTTCACTAAGAACTAAAAGAAAACAAAGAATGATAAGAATGGGAGAAATAGTCTTTTCCAGAGAAGAAAACACCAACTGGTTATCCAATATCAAATGACATCCCTGAAAAATATTCAAGTAACATCAAGTAACATTTTATAAACTCAACAGATACACACACACACACACACACACACACACACACACACACACATCTATAGGTATTTTCTGGAACACTAGCATGGGGATTCAGGATAATGAGCTATATGAAAAAAAACACAATGAAATTCATGTTAGTCTATTTTCCATTCCTGTTTGAAAGGTATCTATCTTAGTACATAAATAAAAGCTGATTTTGTGTTCCTTGTGGCTATATCATACACTTAGTAATCTAAATCTATGGTATAAACTGAATCAATAGTCACAGGACATAAATTGTATTTAGAATTTGAGTAAAAATTAGACATCTCTACTTTCCTAAAAAGAATGACAGCCATTAAATAAACATTGCTTGCTCATCAGAAATATAATACAAGATGCAGTCTCCAAAACTGATCACTGCTGAAAATGGAAGAGATGGTGCAGTGGTCAAGAGCACTGGCTACTGTTACAGAGGTTCATTTCTCCATAATCAAATGGAGGCTAGTCACCATTTGCAACTCCATGTCCAGGGTATCTGACACAAAGTAAAACTACACCCACATTATCAAAAGGGAAGATCATAAACAATCCATCTTTGTTCTCTGTTGAAAAAAAGAATTTTCAGCCATTTGGTGGTGGCTCAACCTTTAATGCAAGTACACAAGAGGCAGAGGCAAGCTGATCTCTGTGAGTGCAAAGCCATTCTGGTCTACAGAGGGAGTTCCAGTACAGCCAGGGCTGTAACATGGACAAATGCTGTCTCAAAAAAAAGAAAGAAAGAAAGAAAGAAAGAAAGAAAGAAAGAAAGAAAAGAAAAGAAAATTAAAGAGAAAAATGGGAAAGTGTTTTCTGGAAGATTTATATAGGGCCCTGAAGTTTTATAGGTTGTCATTAAAATGCTTGTGCTACATTTCAGAATGACTTGACATTAAAAAACAAAGAAAATGACACCAGCATTCAGCAGGAAAAGAAAGTTAGCACAAAAATATTCTGAGCTAATTTAGTGGAATCATGGAGCAAAATACACTTCAAAGAAGTTGAATAAAATTGCCAGATAAATAAAGAAATATTAATCTTAAAACTCAAAAACTCTATATGTAAAATCTTAATATATCTAGTATATATGACCAGTAGGAACCGGCAGATAATAGAGAAGAAAAAATTGTAAAATAATAGTAATAACAATTATTCAATTTCAAGAAAAATGATGAATATACTTAAAAAGTAAAGATTAGTTTAATTAATTTGGCTTGTTTTGACCTTGGAAGGTAAGGCAAAATGAGCTGTATTATCCACTGCAAAGATAATGCTGTGGGTTTAGCTGCACATTAGTCAGTTTCCCTGCTTCTATAACTCACTGGAATGCTGCTTATGAAGTAAAAGGAAGCTTCCATACACAGTAGTAGACAATTATAAGTGACATCAAAGTTAGAAAAACTGCAGATTTTTCTGACAGAGTTTGTCCTATTTTGGTCCAGAGAGAAAGAGGATTTTTATTTCCACAGGTTATACTCTGGGACTTGAAACAAAGGAATTGTGTACGTCAATCACACAACATACAGTAGCATAGGAAATCCATAAAGAATTGTCCTCTTAAACATAAAACAGTTAAATCATGCAAATGCATAATAACAACAATAAAAAAATCTTACTGGAGGTTGGAATAGGCAAATGCAAAATGAATGCAGCTTTTGATGTCTTTATCTGCCTGGAAACCATGTGCTCCTTTATCAGGACCATCTTTTACCAGGGTGCAGACTTATGTCTGGTAAAATATATTCTGTCTTCTAAGTCTTTAAATGTTTCTCAGCACAAATGGAACAAAAAAAAACACCCATTAGACCCCAAGTCTTTCTGTTTTAGTAAAAAACAAATCCATATATGTTCAAATGCAATCCTAATTTGTTATTTTCAGATTATATATTTCCTCAAATATCTAAATTAGCAATAACTGAGTGAAATACACACAACTTCTTAATCAAAATTTTAACATCAGCTGCAAGAAAAGAGTAGGTTAGTGACATGCTCATAATTTAAAAATTGTGGATTTCATCTTTGAAGATGGTGCTCTCAACTTTGAAGATGGTGCTGATGTACTAGAACTGTTTTCCACTGATCTTCTGATAATAATAGCTATGATTCTTGCTAGGGTATGGTTTTCACAATAACAGATCGAGTTTCTATAATAAATTCCAGCTACAGAAATATATATTCTCAAAGTGCGATTAGCATATTAACCAGTAAACATAGTGTCAAACTATCTCCTACGCATTCCTGGGAATATTTCTGAAGATAAGGAATTTGTAACCCTTTTTTATCTCAATTTGATTTTTAAATTTATAGCAATTATTTTTGTAAAATGGATTCTGATAATGGATTCCCTTCTATAATCTCTTCCTAGAACCTCCCATCTCCCCAAACTTTCAACTCTATATCTTTATTCTTTCTCTCCTGAGAAAACAAATAAGCAACTAAAAAATACAAACAAATAAGCATAAAATACCATAAACAAACTAACCAACATAATAAAAAGGAGCAAAGAGCAAGAGAACACACATACATAGAGAAAGACAAAGGGAGAGAGAGACACAATTACAGACATAAGCACATACACACATACAAAATTATGGGCAGAAAACACACACACACACACATAGGCACAGACACACATATAAATACACATGCAGTGATAGATATAAACACACACATACACAAAGCAAAACAGAAAAAGCCAAAACTAGAAACTAAAATGTACAAGCAAAAAACACCAGAAAGGTAAAATGATTCTAAATCATGCTACAATAGTCTCTCTTGCTTTATATGTGTCAGTTCTTTATTTAAAAAAAAACCTTTTTATTGATTCTTTGTGAATTTCACATGCATCCTTATCCAATTCATATCCCCTTTGCATATCTCTCTGTACCTACCCTCTGCCCCTGCAACATCCCCCCAAATAAAATTTAAAAGAAAAAAAAAACTCATAGTTGAAGCCTCACTGTGAGACAATGAGTCACACAGTATACTCTTTGGTCTATGGATATTTACTTGCAATTGTCCACTGAAAGAAGTTTTTGTTCTGATTTGAAGTTTCTGGCTTCTGTTGTTCTATCCCTGGGACTCCTCTTGGGCATCCTATTGTTTCTCTTCGTCATGGAGACCCTGCAGCTTTGAATATGCAAGATGAACTCCTTCACTTGCTTCAGCAGATAACAGATGGGGTAGAAATTGAGATGGACCAACTCAGCCTTGGTTCCAGGCCTGGGAGGTAGACTGTTGGTAAGACCGCCAGCTCTCCATTCTCACTACCAGCGTGAGCTTTCCAGCATCACCCAGACTAGTTCAACCTATGTAGCAAGTGGCAAGGGGTGGGGCCAGTTCTCTTGTTCTCACATGCTCTGGATAGACTCACCAGCACCCACACCACCAGAGCCAGCTCTACTGTGTTGCCAAGGTGATGCCAGGATCCACTGTCCCAAGTGCTGCAGCTGGTGAGGGGCAGGGCCAGTGCTCCCACTCATACCCCTGAAGCTAGCTCTTCCACCTGCCACAGGTGGAAAGGGGTGAGGGGCAAAGCATGTATGGGGGGGTGGAGGAGGAAAGATCTCTTCTCTGACTGCACTGCCACATGACATATGAATAGTGGCACCACTCTCAGGCCTGGCACACCAGCACCCCAGACAATAGAGTCATCCTGTACTCTGCTGCCCAGGCAAGGAGCAAGGTCTCCTATGTCCAGAGAGTACTGCATCCAGTGAGGGGCAGGGCAGCTCTCCAGTTCACTCACTCCCCACAGATGGTAAGGTGTGGGGTAGGGCATCTCTCCCTAGCCCATGCCAGTTTATGTCACATGTAGGGGCATCTTTCCCTAGCCTATGCCAGTTTATGTCACATGTAGGGGCATCTTTCCCTAGTCCATGCCAGTTTATGTCAGATGAGGGTCAGGGACAGATCTCCCATAGTTGACACATCCACAACCCCATCAACAGTGTGAACTCTGCTGCCCAGTCAAGATGCAGGAGCCACTCTCAGGAGTGCTGCAGTTGATGAGGGGCAGGGGCAAGTCCCCCCCTCCTTCTGCAGATGCCAAGAGGCAAAGAAAGAAGAGAATTTATTCCTCGGCCACGGTACCAACTAGAGAGGTTGGGGACAGCTCTCCCATGCCCATAGCCTCAGGGTCAGCTTGGCTGTGCCTCTGCCAACAGGGTCAGTTCTATTGTTCTGCTCAGGTTAGGTACAGGACCTGCTCTCCAGAATGTTCCAGCCAATTAGAGGAAGGGCCTGCTCCTCCTGTCCTCTTTATCTTGGGAATGACTTTCCTGCCTGCATCAGGTGACAAGGTCTGTGGGGAGAGGCATGAGGGAGACATTTCTCCCTTGCCTATGTCACCACATGACAGACAAGTAGTGGGCTCACCTCAGCTGTGCTCATGTTCTGGGGGGACTCACCTGAGGGTCCATCAACAGATCTTTCGGGCTGTCAGGCAAAGTACAAGGCCTGCCCTCAGGAGTGCTGCTACCAGTGAGGGACTGGACCAAGTCTGTGCAGCTGTATTCTCTCAGCCTTTGGTGGTAGCAGGAGCAATGGACATTAACATGGTTGCATCAGGGCAATACACGCAGGTATTCCCTTGGCAGAAGCCCAGACCTGGATGTCACCATGGTTGCAAGCATATGGTTGCAAGCAGGCCACCCACCTAAACCAACTTCTCACCAACTTCCCTGTTTCAGATCTGACTTTCTCCACAGACTGAATCATTCTGCCTCTCTTTTATACTCCACCATATATTTGCTCCCCATGCCCAATCGCCTTGTGCTGTGTGGTTCCAGGTAGGCCCATGTTCTTTCCTCCTTGCATGGAAGAGTCAGGCACAGGTGCGCATGTGGACCTTATTCTGCTTTAAGGTCCTTATTGTATGTCACTTCTTGCTGTGCCTGGAAGGTCCTGTGTCCTTGATATAATTTATCTCCACTGGCTCATTCAATTTTTCTGCCTCTTCTTCTGCGTAGTTTCCTATTTTGAGTGGAGAGATTTGATGAGGAAATCCCACTTAAAACTTAGAGTTTCAAGGTCTCTAACTCTGTGTATACTGTCCAGTTTGTCTCAATATTAGTTCCTATTTACTGCACGGAGAAACTTCTCTGATGATGGCTGAGTGAGAAACTGATCTATGGGTACAACAGGATGTAGTTCGGAGTCATTTAATTGCTACATTTCTTTAGCCTGCAATAGCACTTGTGTTTCCGCCCAGGTGCATGGGCGATTCAGCCTGTTTAACTTACCCAATCAGTGTTACGCATGGGTTCCATCAAATAGATGGGCCCTTAAATCCAATCAGGCAGTGCTTGGATTGATTGATTCCACAGTCATTGTGCTCCCACTGCACCAGTTTATCATGTAAGCAGGTCACCACTGTAGATTACAGGGTTTGTAGCAATGTTAATTTTCACACCTCTCCTCTGATAGTGTGCAGAGTGCCTTTCAGTAGTGTCAACAATAGTCAGTAATAGTGAAGGCTTTAGTCAGGCACCACCTTGAGTTTCCTGTGTCCAATGTGACATGCAAGTTTTGTCTTCTGTGATAGGGCTCCACTATCAGTTTGTGGAGAGCAACCAATAGTCTTGGCAATAACCTGGGTTATTCGGGGTTTCTGTTTGGCCCTTTGGACAACAACTTAATTAGCGGTAACCCATTCCTTCAATAGAGGTTTCACTTGGAGAGGAGAAGTGTATATTACTCCAGCATTGCTTGGTTGTGGAGGCTCAAAAGTGTGAGCCTATTTTCACCTTGTCTGATAGTTAGAGAGGTTGGAGGTTACTCAAAATTGTTGACAACAAGAATAGTTACATATCCTGACTCAGGTTGTGGTTACTTGATTCTTTCGACATTCAGAGGGCTCATACAAGTAGATCCATTCCATCCTGACAGACTGTAGTGAAAGGGGAGTGGGCCTGCTTTTCGTCTGGCCCAGCTCCCGCATGGCTAGCTTA
>LOEQ01004963.1:11696-25342 GCA_001685075.1 Bramus lutescens | reverse complement strand
TAAACACTGCCTGGCCCATTATATACAGCCTCTTCTTAGCTAACTCTCACATCTCGATTAACCCATTTTTAATAATGTGTAGCACCAAAAAGTGGTGGCTTACCAGGAAGATTCTAACCTACATCCATCTTGGGCTTGAAGTTCATGGATCTCCCTTGGAGAGGAGAGTCATGGCGTCTGCCTGACTTGGCTTTCTTTCTCCCTGCATTCTGTTCTGTCTACTCCACTCACCTAAAGGCTGGCCTATCCAAAGGCCAAGGCAGTTTCTTTATTAACCAATGAAAGTAACGCATAGACAAATGACCCTCCTACATCAACGGATGACATGCAAATGTAGTTCTGCTCCTTCTTTGTAATATGAGGTTACCTAGGTAATGGCTGCCTTCAGGATTCATAGTCTAGAGTGACTTTACTCTATAAACAACAGAATGTTACTGACTTTATGTCTCAAAGTGTTGAAGCAATTAACTGTTAGAGTTGTCCCTTATATCATCTCAAAGAAGTCTTTTATTGCCTTCCCCCCTTTTTTATTGGGGTGTAAAACAGTACGGAAAATTAAACACGGGTGATTTCAGTGTTTACTGGACCTCCTTTCCACTACTATTCTATGG
The DNA here is from genome assembly GCA_001685075.1 of Bramus lutescens. NCBI lineage: Eukaryota > Metazoa > Chordata > Mammalia > Rodentia > Cricetidae > Bramus > Bramus lutescens. The sequence continues at coordinate 24,731 of LOEQ01004963.1, read as the reverse complement.
TTTCTCTTTTATTTTTTTCATGAGTCTTTGTATTATTTACTTATATTTCTAATTCCCATGCTCTTACCCTGGCATGTACTATAGTTTGCCAATGCTGGTCCCTGGCACTTGGTGAATATATTTATATGTCTTTAATATAGGTATATATTTAAATCAGCATCTCTATGGTAGGTTTATAATTGGGCCCTCAAGATTCTAGCTACCAATCCTAACATCAGAAATTATGTTCTTTTTGTCTTTCTTATAAAATATACAAGCATTTAAGAAATGATAATAAAATAAGATCTGAACAAAAGCAAACACATCAGAATAGGACAAAACAAACAAATAGAAAGAAAAGAGTCCAAGAATAAACACAAGAAACACCAATAGACACAGAGACACACATGTTTACAAACAAGGAAAACCAACAAAGAAATAAAACCAGAATGCACAATATAAATGTAAAGGAAACAAAGGGGGAAAAGAAGGAAATAAATAAAAATAAATATAAAAAAATGAAAATAAGCTGAAAAGCTGTAGGAAGATAAGACCTACCAGGCCAAAAGGAGCCACCAATATAAAGTCATGCCTGTTGCTGTCAGAGGTCCTGAGGGAGATATTCCATTTAAGGCTGTATGTTTCAAGATCTCTCAATCTCTGCACATTGTTTGGTGGTAGGTATCTGTATTTCTTCCATTTACTACAAGAGGAAGCTTATTAAAACAGTATTATTTGAATTTTAAATAGTTATATGACCTATATAGTCTCAGGTTCTTGAATAACCAATCAATGTTGGGGATTGGTTCCATCTTAAGGATCAAGACTTATTAGACAGGGCTGCTTATTGTTTCTTGGCTGCCCAGCTACCTTGGACCCAAAATAATCACACAGACACTGCATTAAATCCCTGCTTGGCCCATTAGCTCTGGCTTTTTATTGGCTAACTCTTATATTAATTTAACCCGTTTTTATTAATCTGTATATTGCCACGTGACTCTGGCTTTCTGTGTAAAATTTCCAGAGTCAAATCTGGTAACTCCATGACTTCTCTCTGACTCCACCCTTCTTTCTCCCAGCATTCATCCAGATCTCCCTGCCTACCTAAGTTTTGCCTTGCTATAGGTCCAAAGCAGTTTCTTTTTTAATTATCATACAGAGGGGACTCCCACATCACGTCCTCTTTTCTGTTTAAATAAAAATAAAGTTTTAACTTTAACATAGTAAAATTACATATAACAGGTATAAAACAAGAATTACAGTTAAAATATTTATATCTACTTCCTATCTATTCTTCAACTCCAAGAAAGACTCCAGAAGGATATAATATTACCTAAGTAAAAAGGAAGTGCATTGTAAGCTACTTCCAGATCTCTAGAATTGACAGAGACATCTCAGTGCCCAAACAGTTACCTGAAGATCTTAATGTACCATTGGGGCATCCAGCTTTAGCCTACTGGCCCGTAGTATCCAGCAAAATTTTCCATGAAGCATGATATTTCAAAGGCAGTTCAGATATATTGGAAATTTGTCAGTCACTTCTTCTGTGTCCAGTGGAATATCTGGCAGACTCTTACATGAAGTAGGAACACCGAGGACCATCTGACCTTTAGGCAAGTTCAGCAGTCATTTCTCTGGGGGTCTTGCACATCCAGTTCATACAGCATAGCATCAAGCAGTCCAGGCAAGAGCAGTTTCTTACCTAAATGGCTAGCAAACTCCATAAGGAGCCTCTTTGCTGCCCATAATCCTATTGAAGTAGCTTTGCTGCCAGGAATAGATGTGTCTCATTGTCATGAAAAGTCCTATTATTAAAGCATTTTAAATGCCATATTCTGAAGGTCTCTGAAAGATTTGAAGAATACCTATATAACTGAAATATATCTTTATACATCTAGAAAACCTAACTAATATGACTGCAAGGTTGACTATTATAGATGATTATCTATTAACCTATACTTTATAATTATACATTATATTTCTAAATGAGCTGCATGAACACAATACCTTAAGTAAGAGCAGAAATAGATATACACAGTATAATAAATGGACCTTAAATTTGTACCAATAAACCAAGATCTATACCCATATAAATATTTATAGCATATCCCACTTTAAATCTAAAGAAATATTTATAGACAATATTTGAGAATATGAGCAGAGTTTTTCCATACTTCTTCCTGCTGTTTATTGTGTAAAGTAATTTTTGAGGGGTGTTCAAAGCAACCTTTGAGGGTTTCTTGGTCCATCAAACCACACCAGTCAGGAAGTATCCCAAGGGTTAACATTCTCTGTGGCAACAAGAGAAGAACCGCTTCTGCAAAGCAACATATCCTTAGACCCAAATTTGGAAGTCAAGATATCTTTATAATATATATGGTGGTTTAGCTTAGCAGTCCATATAGTGAAATGTCTCTCTACACATAGCTGGTCCCTGCCACCATTAAGCATGCTGCAGCAGTCTTCTCACAAACCCTACTCAAATGCTCTGTGGCTGGACCTCCTGCTGGAAAGAGTCAAAGTTTTTACTGGCAAGATGGCCCAGAAAGCTGGCATTTCAAAATGGTGGGGCTGCCAAACTAAAATAACATATATTTTAAAGGTATCTTGATTCAAGATTTGGGTCTAAGGATATGTTGCTATGGAAAAGATCGTCTGCTTTTGTTTCCACAGAGGATGAAAAGCTGTGGATTCCTTAATGGCTGATATGATTTGATCACATAAGACCTCATGAGGCAATGGCCCAGATGGTCCAACATACATGACAACTTCAAGGCTGCTGGCTGAGATGGACCTATGACACAGGATACCCCATTAAAGACCTGGTTAACAGCACCCCCAATCAGGAAGTAGTCTAGTGAACAGTGTCTCCATTTCCTAAATTATTGTTTATTTATATTAATTTACATTAAAATGTGGATATGCTATAGAGATGAATACTTTACATTAGTATGGATCTTGGTTAATTAATACTAATTTAAGGTCAGTTTTGTTATATGCATATTTCTGCTCTTTATTAAGGTATTACATTTGTGCAGCTCATTTAAAAATTAATATACAGTGAAGAAACATAGATTAATAGTCATCTATAATGTAGTCATGTTAAATAACTTTTATAGATGTACAAAGATATATTTCCAATAGAGTGGTATTATTCAAATCTTTCAAGCACTTAAAGAATATGGCATTTAAATATTTTAAGAACTTAGAATTTTCTTGACAGTAAGACATGTCTGATCCTGGCAACACCAATTATTTCAGAGAGATTTATTGGCATTGATGAAACTCATTATGGAATTTTCCTTAAATGTGAAAAGACTAGACATTTGGGGAAGAAAATGCTCTTGCCTGGATTGCTTTCTGTATAAACTGGGCATGCAGGACTCATGGAAAAATTATTGTTGAACTTGCCATTAGGAGGTGAAATGGTCCTTTGGGGGGTTCCTGTATCAAGAGAGAACTATCAGACCTTTTGCAGGACACAGAAGAAAGCAGTTCATGAACTCTGTCAGTATAAGATATAAGAGCTCTTCAAATTTCCTGTTTCATGGAAAAGTCTGCCAAAAACTATGAGCCTGTAGGCTGAAGACAGATACTGTAACATTACAGATGAACTTTGAGTGACTGTCCAGGTAAAGAAATATCTCTGTCAATTATAGTTTTGGAAATTGCTTACAATGCACTTCTTATTTATTTAGGTAATATTATAAGTTCCTGGAATCTTTCATGGAGTTGAAGAACATATAAGTATAGTAATAGTTTTTCTTAATTATAGTAAAAGATGAATAAAATATAAAACTTTAGACTCATGCAGATAAGATAGATGATATTTTTCTTAATTTGTCAAATGTAACTGGACTAAATATTGTAACTATAATTCTTGCTTGATAACAGTTTTATGTATGTAATTTTGCTATGTAAAGTTAAAAACCTTCCTTTTTATTTAGACAAAAAGGGGAGATAATGTGGGACTCCCCTCTGTATGCTGTAAATATGTTTTTTATTACCATTGGTTAATATAGAAGCTGCTTTGGAAATATGAGAGTGCAGAATGGAACAAGGAGGGAATTCCAAGCAGAGACAGAAAAGAAAAGAAGATGGAGTCAGGAGATGCCATGTAGCTGCTGTAGGAGACAGATGCCCCTGAAACTTACCAGTAAACTGAAGATGGATGCTTAAAAGAAATACCACACTAGCTTTATAGAATTGAGTATAATAAAGGGTTATTTATTTAGCAGTAGACTCATAAATTACAGTCCTCTGCTCAAACGGGGAACAACAACCCTATCCCACAATCCTGCTTGTTCTGTCCAGACATGGTGCATTTTGTCAGGGGTTGATGCATGAGCATTTCCCTGTCAAAAGGCCAGTTCTGCTAAGAAGATAACAAGCCACAAGTAGAGTGTTCAGAGGTCAACATTCTTTCAGGAATAGATCAGTGCTGCCAGAAGCAATTGTGTCTTGTGTCAAGAGAACCCTAAGGTATTTAAATGCCAAATTCTACAACTCTTTGAAGCGCTTGAAGATTACCTATCTATGCAGAATAAATCTCTATGTATCTAAAGAAATTAATTAGTCTAGCTATAAATATGACAAATATGGATCACTATTGACATATGAATCTTAATACCTATATAACTTAAAGTTTAATACTTCATATTAGAATATTAAACAATATTTAAACAGCTGTGCAACAAATTAGGACAATAATCTAAAATGTAAACAATGTATAAATATGATCAGAGGTAGAAATGTATATTCAATATGATAAATATAGCTTAAAATTTCATCAATATATAAAATGTCTTAAGCGGAGGAAGAAGCATGCAAGCATAAAATATGGCAAAACATTTTTGCCTATATATACAAATATTGTAGACAAAATAGGAACATGTTCAATATAATTTAATTTTGTATCAATATACAAGAATCTATACCAATGCAAATTGCCTATAAATAACAGCTCAGAAGTATTTCCTCCATTACTCACTATTATTATTAGTGTGAGTAAGCTCATACTGATCTATTATCCAATCCACATCCAATTTTTTCTTTCTTCCAAAAAGATCACTGAGCTTAAATAATTTACCCTATAAAAATTATAATCAATCCTTAAATGATGTTCCTAATCCTGAGGAGAAACTTTGTTGGTAGAGGAGACTTTGTTTTCTGGAATTACTTCCAGCTGTCATGGGGTGATGTTCTTTCAATGGGATCCTGTGAAAGTAAAATGATGGTTAAGTTCCAAGATTACTGTATGGTATAATTGCAAATAGTCTCTGAGTATTAGGTAGGGTTTTTCTGAGATTCCTACTTGGAGATCTGGCCAGATTGTTGTAAAAAAGAAAGAGTACCATTTAGCTAATCAAATTGGAACCATCTTCAGCATCTGGTACCTAAAACAGGTCTTATAGTAATGTTATCAGCATCATGATATCATATCAACCAGGTGGAGTTATTATTTTAAGGCCCCATCTTTTTCATGGAAAATTCAAAGATTACTGCATAAAAATCATTCAATTAAACATTATTTACACAGACATATATTTAATGAAAGGTATAATAGTGACAAAATAGATATGAAGAAAAATAAACTTTTTTCTAACTTCTTTTTTCTTTTTGTCCATACAATGGCTCCTGACATGAGACAGAAATTTTGAATTTTTATTTTAACAATATGCTTGGATTTAGAGAAGAATAGAGCCAGTGTCCAACACCAAAGCAAACTTTGATTTTTAAGTGAGTCATCATTATTATTTTATTTAGTATTCAGAGATTCTTACTTTCAGATGACATGTCCTCAAAAGTGATAATTCTCTTTGCTTGGTGATACTATCTTTATAATTATCTTTTCCTCTTTAGACATCTAGATGTCCAGGGTCTCTTGACTTTTAAAAGATGAGTAGTTTCCTTCAAAGACAAGAACAGAACCCTGCTCCAACCATTTTGAGGTTTCCTTACAACCTGATTGGTTGTCACCTCTGTGGATGAGCTGTCATTTCTCTTTCTCAAGAGATTNTTTTGAATATATATATATATATATATCTTTTCTTTTCCTTTTGAAACAAGAGCAAAACCTCTTCCCTAACTTAGCACATCTCCTGGGTTCCACTGTGAGTTCAATACATCCTTAAATACAGCAGCTGATATAATTCAGGAAACTTTTCTTTTATTCAATGTCCCTCTGCTGTTGTGTTCCTTTCTGATTTTAGTTATGAAATTCAAGGTCAATAAAGCATTATATAATCTATTTCTGAGGGTATTTTCTATCCCTTTCTGTTTGTTTAACATATCCTTTATAGTTCAATTGATCTTTCTATAACTGCCTGACCTGTAAAATTGTGTGGTATACCTGTAATATGCTTTAAATTATAATAAAGAAAAAACTGTTTGATTTTCTTAGAGACATATGCTGGATCATTATCTGTCTTTATTTATGCAGGTATACCCGTGATGGCCATAACTTCTAAGAAATATGTGATGACTGAATCAGCCTTTTCTGAGCTAAGAGCAGTTGCCCATTGAAACCCTGAATAAGTGTCAATGGTGTGGTGTACATATTTAATTTTCCAAATTCTGCAAAGTGGTACACATACATCTGCCAGATTTCATTCCTTTGAGTACCCTTTGGGTGAGACTGCAGGTAGTAGTGTTTAGTTATAGAAAGAGTAAGGACATCTCATTATAATCTCTTTAGCTTGTTGCCATGTAATAGAAAACTCTTTCTTTACACGTTTGCTGTTGACATGATGTTTCTTATGGAATTATCAGTCCTTCAACATACTTCCAATCAGCAATCAATCAATTTCTGAATTACCTTGTGCTAGACGACCTGCAGACCCATATGAGATCAAAAGTGTGTTATGTATATGGGACAAAGCCTATTCCTGATTATATCTTGAACTTGTATAAGTAATGGGAAGTCAATTCTCTATCTTTTGGTATAAATTCAGCAGTTTCACTATGCAAGACAACTCTTTATGCATATTGTGAATCAGTAACTATATTAAGAGGTTCTTTAAAATCACTTAGTACCAGGAAAATAGCATATAATTCTGCCTATTGGACAGAATTATAAGGGCTTTGTTCCACATTACAAAAATCTTCTGATTTGTAAATTGCCTTTCCTGATTTATTTGCATCATCATAGAATGTAGAGGCTCCAGTTATTGGTTTGTCTCATACAATGCAGGAAAGTATACAAATAGTTCTCTTTATGCAGTTAATTTTATCACTTTTAGGATAATGGCTATTAATCTCTCCTAAAAATTAGCACAAGCTCTTTGCCAAGGTTCATTGTCTTTCTATAATTTTTTTTTAATTTTATCAGTAGTAAAAGACACTATAATCTCTGCTTGGCCCTTACCTACTAGTTGACAAAGTCTAAATTTTCCTTTTATAATTAATTCAGAGACTTGTTCCACATACATTTTAATTTTTTATTAGGTTGATTTGGTAAAAATATCCATTCTGAGATAATATCTTCCATTTGCAATAAAATTCCTTCATGGGAAATTCTGAAAGGTAATATTACTAAAATGCAATTAAAATTTGGATTCACCCTATCCACATGTGCTTCTGTAATTTTTCTTCAATTCCTTATCCATTTCAGCTGTTAATTCTCTGGAACTATTTAAGTCTTTGTTACCATCTAAGTTTGTGTTTTAATGAACTATTATATCAGATGTTATCCCAACAGCTTCTCATAGATTGGAAATGTCTCCTAGTAATCTTTGAAAGTTAATCAAAGTCAGCAATTGGTCTCTCCTAATTTGTGTCTTTTGTGTTTAATTTTCTGTAAATCTATTTTATAACCTAGGTAATTGACAGAATATCCTCTCTGTATTTTTTCAAGAATAATTTGTAATCCCCATTTTGACAAAACTTTCTTTACTTCTTCAACATTCTTTCTAAAGCATCTATATTTGAAACAGATACTAAAATTTCATCCATTTAATGTAAATTTTAGATTTAGGAACTATTTTAAGTATTATTTCCAAGGGCTGAATTATAAGGTGTTGGCATTGGGTGGTGCTATTGAGCATTCCCTGTGGGAGGATGATCCACTGGTATCTCCTAGTAGGATGAGAATTATTATAAGTAGGCACTGTGAAGATAAATTTTTCTCTGTCCTTTTCTTGTAAAGGTACAGTGAAGAAACAACTTTTCAAATCAATAACTATGAAAGGCCATGCTTTTGGTAATAGAGAAGGGTGAGGAACAACAGGTTGTAGAGGGCCCATAGATTGAATTACCTTATTTACAGCTCTTAAATCTGTCACCATTTTCCATTCACCAGATTTCTTTTTAATGTCAAATATAGAATTCCAATGGCTGATTGATTCTTCAATATGGGTGAGCATCTATTTGCTCCTTTATCAGGTATTTTAAAGCCTGCAGTTTGTCTTTGGTTAACAGCCACCGTTTAACTATTTTAAAGGAAGGGCTATTGGTACCACAAAAAGTTTGGTAGTTTCTTTGTGTTTTTGTACAACTTGAATGACTGGTGAGCTTTATGTATAGTACATTATACTATCCTTCCCAGAATTATGAGTTTCTTGGATTGCAAGAATGTTAATCTGGGTATTATATTGCTGCAGCAGGTCATGGCTCCATAAATTCAGTGTAATATCAGCCACATATGATCTCAGCCTTCCTCTCTGTTCTTCTGGTCCTATGAATTCAACCCATTACATGATTTGTTTCAATTGAGAAATTGTTTCCAATTCTTAGTAATTAAACCTCTGCCTCTTCAAGAAGCTAATTTGGATGCCAAGATTCTGGAGTAATGATATTCATGTCTGCAGTCATTTCTATCAAACCAACAATTACAATGCCATTTATACAATGCTTAGTTTTTTCATTTATAGATATCTGCCAGAATATAGGTTTCCTATTTTCTATTGTAATTTTTGATTTATTCTCCATGTTTACTTTATCATCCAGAATAGTATCTTCTTTTACAGAAGGCTCTGGATTTTTTAATTTTCCTGGTGAGAAATGTCATCCACAGTGACTGGTAATGATTGAGCCACTTTTGACTTGGGGGACTACATAATGTCTCTCAAGGAGTTTCCAGATGGTATCAGGTCACCTTTTCTGTCTTTTGTTGATCTGCATTCATTGGTCCAATGTCAGCCTTTCCCACACCTTTTATATATACCTGAAGATTGAGTCCTCCTATTCTTGCCATTGTCAGAGGAGAAGTCTTAGAAATTCCTTGTCTACAATCCCTTCTCAGATGTCCTATTCAACCACAATTGAAACATTTGATATTTTGATGTCTCCTCATTCCTTTGGAAATTGTTTCTCTTACCCAAGATTCAGCATGATAGCCAAATATCTCAGTGTTCATTGCATGCAGGATCCATTCATCCATAGGCATTAATTTAACCTTTAAAGGCCCAGGTATCTTTTTGAATTCTAAGATGGCATTTCAAAAGCCAGAGAATCAATAAATACTCATCTATCATTTGGGTCTGTTACTCCAATTTGTACAGCCTTAGTTAATCTTTGTAAAAAGCCACTAAAGGATTCTCTCTGGCTTGTCTAACTCTGCTATATGATTCACATCACTTTCCTAGTTATTTCATCCTGTACCAGTCATTTAAGGCAACTTTGTGGCATAAGGACAAGATCTCTTCATCATAAAGAGATTCAGCTTGTGGGTCAGCATAAGTGCCCTCACCAAGAATTTGATCTTGGGAAGTCTCAAGACCTTTTGATTTTTTCTATTGTTCTAAAATTTTAGCCATTCCCTGAAATAACATTTAAACATTAGTTGAGGCCCATCATCCAGGACTGCTGAAACTAACTAAAGCTAGTCAGGTAGCCATCTACCATTTTTGATGCTATGGGGCCTTTAGAACTTGATACTTTGTCAGAGTAGATTAAAGGGTAGGAAGCTAAAACCCTGGGTAAATCATTTCTGAAAGCTATTGGTGATTTTATATCCTGTCCTTGTGTCGCCTTTCCCTCTTTATCAGCTTTAATAAATTCTTCAATTGTTTCAAATCTTTTAATTACTGTCTTTTTTAAAGCATGAGTCTCCTGGTCTGCATATATTTCTAATGATTTCATTGAGGCACCTAGCCTCTGGTCCTCATTCTGCACATGTTATTGAAAAGTCTGAAGCTTTTCCTTTAAAGATATTATCTCATCATTGGACATTATTTGGTTAGCATGCAGATTGCCTTCCTGGATTGATACTCTATCTGTTAACCTATCATAACTTTTTAACAAATTTTGATTGCCATATTCAGGAGTGTTAACACTTTCGGATAATTTCTCAGTATCCTTTGACATGGATTCAGTTTTGTGTGTCAAATTAATGTTACTCTTTTCAATAGTATTAATATTTTCAGGAAACTTTTGATTTTCTGTGGTATTAATCATGTCAGTTAGTTGTTCATTATTAGTATGTAAATATTTTATCACTCCTAAAAGTGCCTCATTCTTGGGTCTGTTTTCAAGCCATATTTTTAAGGATATAATACAAAGAAAAAAACTGAGTCCCAATGTCCAATAAATGGATGTATCAAAATAAACATATGTTGGAGGAGCCTCTTGTTGGCTCTGAGCTGCTCTGTCCTGAAATAATCACACAGAAACCATATTATTTAAAACACTGCTTGGCCCACTAGCTCTAGTTTCATATTGGCTTACTCTTACATATTAATTTAATCCATTTCCATTAACCTGTGCATTACCATGAGGTTGTGGCCTACCAGCAAAGTTTCAGTGTGCCTGTCTCTGGCAGTGGCTCCATAGCTTCTCCCTGACTCCACGTCCTTTCTCAACCATACAGTTTTGTTTTCCATGACTACTCTGTTCCTCTATAGCTCTGCTATAGGCACAAGGCAGTTCCCTTACTAACCAATGATATACACAAACTACAGAGGGCAATCCCAAATCAACCATATAAGCCTTGCAGAATACAATCCATTGTTTTAGTAAAAAAGTTACTAAAATTTACCATGGTAATATTGTCTGCAATTAAATTTTGATTTATTAATTACCTTTTATTAGGTCCAATAAATTATTTTAGGTGAAATAATCTTTATTGTTCAGCAGGTATTGTGGTTGCAGAGTTATGACTAGCAGAAAATCTGGTGCCATGAACATTTCTGAGCCACCCTGTTCTTTTTTTTCCCCTCTGGTGCTGGTTAAATACTAAGAAATATGCTTTTCTTGACAAATTAATAGCAATTAAATCAATTCCATACACAGAGCAAGAATCCCAGAACTCTGAAAGTTGCACAAGTCACCATGTGGCAGGGAATGGAGCAGTGGGGGTATGTGTGCATGAGCTTGAGAAATTTCCAAGTGATCACATGCAGTTAGCTTCACTGTGGCAGGTATCATACAAAAAAAATTCTTAGGTAAAAGCAAGAGAGGTGGTCAGGGGTGGGAGACTTTCTGGGTTGTGGACTGGTTAGGCCTTTAAGCTAGTACACCCGGTAGGTGTGGAGTTTGGATACATGTGGAATGCCCGATGAAAATGGATGATTAAAAGAAATCCCATAATGGCTCAGAACTGAGTATAATAGAGTGTTATTTATTCAAAGGTAGACCCACAGATTACAATCCTCTGATCATACAGAGACTAGCAACTGAATCCTGCAGCAGGAAGAGAGGTCAGACACATGGTTTACATAGGCAAAAATATCAAGTGGGCAGGTAACTTAAAGGCTTCTGGCAGTAGGAATTCCTAGTGTAGTAAACCATGACCCTTGTGGTAAAATATAAAATAATAGACATGACTTAATTTAAGATGTAAGAGTTAGTTAATAAGAAGCTTAAGATATTGGTCAAGCAATCTTGTAATTAATATAGTTTCTATGTGGTCATTTTGGGTATGGGTGGCTGGGAAACGAATGAGCAGTCTTGGCCTTCACTGTGTCATTATCTGAAGGATCCATTTCTATTTTGATTTTACAGAGGATTATAGTGAAGAGGTTGCATGACTCTCAGATGAGACTTAGAACTTTTAGACCTTTAAAATTGTTTGAGAGTATATTACACTATGGAGAATTCAGAAGTTCTACTGAATACATTTTTGTATTATGACATGTCTAATAACCTTTGGGGACCAGGAAGTTAGATGCATTGGTTTGAAGAAAAATTGACTTAAAAGTGTGACTTTGTTGGAGTAGGTATGGTATTTAGTTCTCTTTTATGCTAAAATAATGTTCACTGAGAAAGGCCACATCCTGTTGCTTGTAAAATGTAGGACTCAGCTTCTTCTCCAGCACCATGTCTGCCTACAAGCTGCTATGTTCCACCATGATGGTACTGGACTGAAACCCTGAAATATAAGCAAGGCACTCCAATTAAATGTTTCTCTTTATAAGAGTTGTTGTGGACAGGATGTCTCTTCAAAGCAACAGAAACTTTAACTAAGACAATGAGCAATTAACATAACATCTTTCATGCCTAAAACTTTAATTTTAACAATCACATCTATGATCAACATAATCATTCTTATCATCTCCACCATAACTGCATCCACTAAAAAAACTTTCATATTTTCTTTTTAATTAGTTCAGCTTTATTAGTATATGTCTACTTTGATTTGTTCCTTAAGATTATTTCTAATATAGCTCCTACTCCAAAATCATGTAAGAATTCATTATTTCAGAAAATATACTGAATTATGCTAAGAAATGATAATTAAATTAGTTTGGGGAACTGTTACTTATGTTATACTGCTATTAAAGAAAATAATGAAACACTTTCATTCCACTATTCCTGCACTCAATCTCACTTTGTATTTTTGATTACTGATTTCTATCTTAAAAAATATAATCTAAACATATTGTTCATTTATGAAGATGATCTATGTCAAAATGTTCAGTCAGTTGTTATTTCCACTGGTTATATAGTCTGTTATAATATATTTCAGTTTTAATCTTTAAAGCAACATTTCGAATTTTTATCATTTTATTATTATCATTAAAAATTTCCATCTCCTACCCTCCTCCCAATTCCCTCCCCCTACCACCTCCCCCTCCATTTCCAGTCCAAAGAGCAGTCAGAGTTCCCTGCCCTGTGGGA
>LOEQ01004963.1:1477-11610 GCA_001685075.1 Bramus lutescens | reverse complement strand
ATCAGCCCCATCATCTCAGTGGGTGGGTGCACCCCTCGCAGTCCTGACTTCCTTGCTCATGATCACCTTCCTTCTACTCCTGATTTGGACCTTGGGAGCGCAATCCAGTGCTCCAATGTGGGTCTCTGTCTCTATCTCCATCTGGAGAGGGAGGGAGAGGTGAAGTGGGGAGAGGGGGAGAGTGGGAGGAGAGGAGGAGGTGGAAATTTTTAATTAAAAAAACTGAGAAAGTTTACAATATAAAGTTTCAACTGGCAGAGTGAAAAAGCAAAAGAATGTGACAAATATTTTAATATGAATGCTAGATATCTGAGTCTTAGTTTATAAAGAAAAAATACAAAAACAAAAACAACAACCAGTGTGAGATATCATCATTGTCAAAAGACAAGATAGCTTTAGTAGATTTTCAAAAAACATTAATAACCCAAATCTTTTAATTTTTTTTCCATTCAAAAATTTACACTTCCTCCCCCTCCCATTTCCCTCCTGCTCCCCCACTCACCCTTCTCCCTCCCCCTCCCTCCTTAAGAGAGGGTAGGGAACCTTGCCCTGTGGGAAGTCCAAGGCCTTCCCCCCAAGTCCAGGCCTAGGAAGCTTTGCATCCAAATAGAGTCCCAAAAAATCAGTACATGCAGTAGAAACAAGTCTCAGTGCCTTTATCAGTGACTTCTCAGTCAGCCCTTATTGTCAGTCACATTAAGAGTCCAGTTTGATCACATGCTCATTCATTCCCAGTCCAGCTGGATTTGGTGAGCTCCCATTAGAACAGGCACACTGTCTCAGTGGGTGGACCAATCCTTCACAGTCCTGACTTCCTTGCTCATCTTCTCCCTCCTTCTGCTGTTCATGTGAACCTTCGGAACTCAGTCCATTGCTCTGATTAGGGTCTTTGTCTCTATCTCCATTTGTCACTGGACAAAGATTCTATGGTGATATTCGAGATAATCATCAGTATGATAGTAGGATGAGGCTAGTTCAGGCACCCTCTGCTCTGCTGCCCAAGGACCTAGCTGGGGACATCCCGGTGGACACCTGGGATCCCCTCCAGAGCCAAGTCTCTTTCAAATCCTAAAATGGCTCCCTTAATGTAGATATCTTCCTCCCTACTCATATATGTGCCCTTCCTCCATCCTCACCCTCCCAATCCCCAAGCTCTCTCCAGTCTTTCCTTTTCCCCTTCTTTCTCCCCCTCTCCCCTTCCCCCAACACTGCCCCCACCCCTANCACCCCCATGCTCCCAACTTTTGCCTGGTAACTTTGTTTGCTTCCAATTTCCAGAAGGATCTATATATGTTTTCATTTTGGTTCACCTTGTTATTTGGCTTCTCTAAGCTTGCTAACTATAGGCTTAATGTCCTTTGTTTATGGCTAGAGTCCACTAATGAGTGAGTACATACCATATTCTTTTTTAGGGGGTGGGGTCTGGGTTATCTCACACAGGATAGTATTTTCTATTTACATCATTTGCATGCAAAATTAAAAATGTCATTTTTTTTTTACCACTGAGTAGTACTCTAATGCCTATATAGTCCACACTTTCTTTATCCATTATTCCATTGAGGGGCATATAGGTTGTTTCCAGGTTCCATTACAAATAATTCTGCTATGAACATAGTTGAACAAATGCCTTTGTAGTATGATTGGGCATCTCCTCGATATAGTCCCAAGAGTAGTATCGCTGGATCCTGAGGTAGATTGATTCCCAATTTTCTGAAAAACCACCATACTGATTTCCAAAGTGGTTGCACAAGTTAGCATTAACACTAGCAATGGATGAGTGTTCCCCTTACTCCACATCCTCTCCAGCAAAGGCTATCATTTTTGTTTTTGATTTTAGCCATTCTGACAGGTGTAGGATTGTATCTCAAAGTTGTTTTGATTTGCATTTCCCTGATCGCTAAGGAGGTTGAACATGACCTTAAGTGTCTTTTGGCCATTTGAATTTCGTCTGATGAGAATTCTCTGTTCAGTTCAGTGCCCCATTTTTTAATTATGTTAATTAGAATTTTCATGTCCATTTTTCTTGAGTTCTATATATATTTTGGATATCAGAACTTTTTCTGATGCGGGGTTGGTGAAAATCTTCTCCCATTCAGTATAATGCTTTTTTGTCTCAATGACAATGTCCTTTACTTTACAGAATCTTCTCAATTTTAGGAGGCCCCATTTATTCAATATTGCTCTTATTGTCAGTGTTACTAGGGTTATATGTAGAATGTGGTCTCCTTTGCTCATGTATTGCAGTCTACTTCCCACTTTCTCTTCTATCAGGCTCAGTATTGTTGGATTTATATTGACGTCTTTAATACATTTGTACTTGAGTTTTGTGCATGGTAATAGATACATCTTAATCCGACCAAAACTTTTTATACACAAAATGGTTCTCCAAAACACAAACTCGAGATGGTTTCTTTTTTTATTAGAAATTTATAGTCATTTGTTTTTGCTCTGATCCTAGAAGAAAAGACTTTCATACATATATAACAATCAGAGGAGTTTTCAGTAATTTTTTTCCCTTGACAGTTGCCTTGTAAGAAATAACCTAAACCTTATTGTTATAAAGTTTTTAGGTGTAGAATAGATCAGGGACTATTGGTGTGAAGTTTGTCGTAGGTGAAAGAAACTCCTGAAATCTCTAGAGAGACCTTTCTGTTTCTACTTTTAAAATATGAAGTATTGTGGATGCTGATTTCCCTCCATTGATTAGCCATTGTGTAAAACTGGGTTGCAACTCAATGAGTGTTCAGTTTCTTTTATTTTGTTCTTCCTCAAGAGGCATTTCATTCACATGCAACGTTTTTATTTCTTACAGTCACCCTGTGACCTGAGTAACTCTAGCATGAAGCAAGCTATCTTTGTCAAAGTAATATACTATTTGTCAAATTAAATTGGGGAAAATTTTTATTGGACTACCTTAACACAGATTGCACAGTTGAATAAGCATAATTAAATTATGGATACTCTTAATTTCTATTTCTACCCTTGGATCATTTTAAAGTTCTGTTTCCTTTGTTGTTCCAGTAATATTATAATCAGTGAGATAAAATTTTGATATATACTTCATATATGTACCATAAAACATGTATATAATATATTATGAATAAAATATGATTTTATGTTATGTATTCTAGACACATATATGCATATAATATGTATTATCTGTTATATGTATATTTAATCCATATCAAGGATAATTCTATTTAGTCTTTCAATTTTACTTCTTTTCATATATTTATAATTTCTAAGTGAATATAAAATTGTTTGCTGACCCTAATCTATGTGTTCTTCACAAATTGTCTTCAACAAATATATCACTATAAATAAAAGTATTGTTTAGTGTCAAATATTGATAAGAGAGTTGCAACTGAGATTAAAGTATGATGATGTAATGTAAAATGCTAAAATTCATTTTCAAAAAATTTCTGGAAATTTATGAAACACAAAATCACATACTAATGAAAGGATCTGACCATCATTATTCTAGATATTCATTAAACAGCACATATCTACTCAAATTTATGCATGAATATCCAAAACAGTTTCATATTTAGTAACTTAGATCTGGAAGCAATTAAATTGCCCTGTAATATGTGTATTTATAAGTAATTTATGATGTAATCATAGTATGACATCCTTTGCAGTTCCAAGAAAATTTTGAACCACTGATAATATCAAACTATAATACAATATTGGATATTTTAGCAAGAAAATTAAAAGTCATAAAAAATAGATGACATACTATTCCGTGTATACCTTTCTATTAACATACTATCAACAGGGCTTCAATGAATTTAATCTCTAGTGAAATGTAATAATAAAGATATGAAAATATTTTGGACTGATAAAATCATTCTGAATATTTATCTTGGCATTATTTATTTTGATTAGTGCAAGTATTAGAGACACCTTATGCTATTCTTGTATACTAGACCATGGCTGTTATGTACTGCTATTGAAAAACAAAAATTTCATTGAAAATTATCTAAATATTCTCATTAAAAAATGTTTTAAAGTATACCATGTGGAATTTCATTACTCTATTTCTGTTTTCCTTTCCTTATAATATTTTTATTTTCATAATTTAATGTGATGGAAACCCCACACCTACATTTGTTCTTGAAAATAAAACTTGTAAATCATTAATCACAGTTTTAGTGAATTTATGTTGTTATAAGAATATAATAGCTTAAATATCTAATACACAACATCCTTTCCTTCCTGCAAATTCTGTAACTCAACACTGAGACCCTGGAAGCTCTGTGGTCTGAAGAATGGCAACTTCACTGTTTATAGGCAGTCAACTTGTGGTTGTGTAATGACATAAAGAAAGCACAAAGAAAAGCTTTCCTGTACCTTAAAGTGTCTAATCTTATTCACAACAAGATTACCTTGTGATGATACATCCAAAGATGTATCAGCCCACACCATCACATCAATATTGGTATAAAAGAGAAATGACCTATTTGGGGTTATTTATTTGAATACCTGTTCACTAGAGCTGGAGACTTGGAAAGAATTGTAGGGATCCTTTAAAGGCAGAAGCCTCACTGTAGGAAGTATATCACAATTTGTGAACTTTGAGGCCAAATAGTCTGGTCTCACTTCCTGTTATTTCCTCCCCTGTGCATCCAGATCCTCTGCCATTAACTATTTGCGGATAAAGTATGGACACCTTGCTTTAAGATTGCTCGGCTGATTTCACGTTTGTGTCTATGTCTTCCATGCATGATAGACTCTATTCTAAAACTGTAGACCAAGTAAAAACATTTCTGTAATGATTTCTAACTCTTTTAGTTCATGCTTAGGTACTACGCATTTTCAACTATACTATCCGAGTAGTTTTCAGATGTATTAAATCATGTCCTTATTCTTTTTTTTCTACCCCAAGATTCTTCCTTCATAAGAAGCATCCACCATTTTTTCACTGATTAGATTTATATAATTCCTTTAGTATAATATTTTACCAAATTGGCTAAATAATTTGGGTTTATGGTAATAGGAAAATGCAAACATATTTGACATTTTTTTTCTTTTGGGTGGAGTTATTTTAAGAAACCTTATATTTAGTGAAATTTTATAAATTAATGCAAAAACTTGTGATGCATGGTGACAATCAATACATAAAACATAATTCCTTTCTTTGTATTTCAAAATAAAATTAGGACAAAGATATAGGAAATACTGAATCAAGAAGAATATCCCAAATTGAATTTAAATAGGCTTTAGAAATTCAAACAGGTTTTAGAAAATTTGACTTTTGCACTGCAAGCAATGGGTCTTTCTTGTACAGTTCCATAACTAGACAGATTTGACTGTCTAACATTGGCTTCCAGTATGAATACATGGCAGGACTCCTGTAAAAGAGCAGAGATGAACACTGTGATAGCTGCAAGGCAGGAAAGCAAATGCCAGTGAACCTTTCCTTTGGCAGAAAGATATAAAAGAAAACGGTTATAGAACTGAGCATGCATGACTCCTTCCTGGGTTATCTGTCAAATTAGTCCTTCTCCCAGGGGACCATTTATGAAGGTGTGGAGATTTTCAGTAAGTATTGCTCCCATATGTCACATCAGTGATAATTTAAAAAGATATTTCTTGCCCTATATGGAAATATAAAATATAAAGTAATAAATTTCCTGCCTTAACAGAGAAGTAGTTGACATCTGCAGTATAAAATTAGAGTAACATTCCTATGGTAAATAAGACAGCACAGAAAAAAAGGTTAGCAGAAACAATTAGTGATAATAAAGGTTCCTTGTGACAGGGACAGAATTCCGACTAGAGAGATCTTCATGCCGTGATTTCTAATCACTAAAATTATTCCAATTTTGTGAATCAGTGAGACAATTTGGATAGCAGTTCTCTTTACAGAGGGGACATAGTACACTAAAATAATTTATTGGTCAATAGTGAAAGGAGAAAAATTGGAAATCTGTAAATGAAAAACGTAATGGCCACTTGGAAAGAATTTCATAATTTCTTTATGAAGTTTTAGTTGTAAATGATAAACCCTCAAATTTACGTAAATGACATATGTATAGTTTTTTATTATGGTATTGCTTATAATGCTGAAAGAGTTGGGAAAGAGATTTGAATATATTTCAGTAAATCACTAAACAATGATATAATTAAATACTAGTAGTCTGTAAAATGATTTTTATAAATGAACGGTGTCTATAAATATCACAACAGGAAATTGTCAAATAGTGCAGAGTAAAACTAAGGGATGCAAAAGAATATTTACACAGAAAGTAATTATGTCAGTGTTATAAACACACAGTGTGCTAGTATCTATATTTTGTATGAAAGCAGAAAATTAAATATATAATTGTACAGATAGAAAAAAATTATTTTAAACTCAAGCAGAATATAAAAGTAGGATACAGAATGTAGTCAATTATTTTATGCATTTTGGTAAAATATTTTAAAGCAAAGTTTAAAAGGAAGTAATAGCTTAGATCTTGGTGCTAGGAACATATTAAAAATAATAAACCCTTATATAATTCCAAGAAATAACATGTTTCCCTGAAGAACATATATCATGCCAAAACTTAGAAAGAAATTTCAAAAGCTGTATGTTATTTTACATTTTCCGTTTTAAAAGCAATATAGTTTAAAAATATGCTAATTTTGAATATCACATAGCTTTCTGTGTATAGATTATCACACTGCCACATACATAGCAGCTATGAATTTTAAGATTCTTCTGCTCCCAATTCTCTTAAACTTACATATACAGAAAATTGAAATAAAGTTTAAGCTATCATTTGAAGCATGTTATTTTTAATTTTCTATATTTTCTATGTCTTAGAGAATTTACATGACTCAATTGTAATTAGGTTAATAAAATTATTTCCATCACACTAGTGTCCCTCCTCACATGCTATATGTGCACTTGCATATGTTTATTTAAAATTAATCATGTTAAAATTATATATGATCATTTCTAGGTAGTTAGAGATAAGTCATATTTTAATCTTATGTATAGTAAATAGATCACTAATGAGTGCTAAGATGAGGGACAATCTTTAATGTTCCAATGACAGATTTTTAATATCTAAAAAATAAAACTTTTAGAACCTGTTCTTTAGCATTATCATTAGATTAAATGAAATAACAAAAAATGTTAAAAAAAACTCTACCTAAAAATGGAAAGAAAAATTCAAAATAATGATGAAATGGTTATATTTAATGTACAGAGATACAAAATCAAAGCAATCTCTATGAAAATGTTGTTTAAATTAATTTATTATTTTATAATTTTATGCATTTACATAATACAGTCTGCTCACATTCATTCCCTACTCTCTTGTCCTCAACCCATCCATTGCACTTTAACCCATTAAGTCCCCACCAAACTTTCCATATAGGTTTTGCTTTGTTTGCTTTATGACACAGTGGACTTAATAAGGGATATCAACTTAGTTCTGAGTTTGACATTACCTAGAGCAGTGGTGTTCCTCTAAATTCCTAATGGTACAACCTTTTAATTGCAATTCCTCATATTTTGGTGACCTCAACCACAAAATTTTGTTATTTCTTTATTGTATTTTTATTAATATTATGAATTGAATTATAAATATTTCCTATTCAGGATATCTAATATTTAACTCCTGTGAAAAGTTTGTTCAACCACAATGGGTCGCGGTTCACAGATTAAGACCAACTTATATAAAGGCACATACATAATACATCAGGCATATATCATTTAAAATAATCCACTAATGATCCTCATGTGACTTCAGGCTATCTATAACTGAATATTAGACCCTTAGTCTTATACATATCCAAAGTAGTAAACTGTAGATGTGACATTATGAGTGTCATGACAGTAATGTGGTCATAGACAGAGTTTCATGTCTTGAATCCCATCCTCTAGTTATTATATTCTTCCTTCCTGTCTACAACCATGCTTCCAGACCCTTAGAATATTAAGTATTTAAGTACTATGGGTGTACTAATTAAGACTGAGTGAAAAATTATTACTTGTTCTTCAGACTTCCAATCATGAGTCAGTAATAACCACCTTAAATTATTTGTTTTTTTCCTTAACCTAATGATCTCAGCCTTTTGTCAGGAAAACCCCTTCTTACAGTATATACGAGTTATTCAGGGATCTGCAAATAGTCATAGTTCTAAGGATTAAGTGACTATGGATTGTATATCCTTATATGAACCATCTTTATCACCCCAACTAAGACTCAGGAAATATCACAGAAAAAAATGGTAGGAACGCAATGGTAAGGTATGGGAAAGATTGTTGTAAAATGCTCTCATCTGTTCTTATTTTGACTGATGCATTCATGAAATCAAAGATTCTTGGAAATCTGTACAATATTAAGCTTTTTAACATTTCATCATAGATAAGAGAGGAGTTGGGAGTTCTTGCCTCACCTTGAGGAAGATGTGATATTTAATGGATGCCAAGGAAGAAGGAGTAATTTTCTTCAGAAATATAGACTTGGTAATAACACATGCTGGAGTAAATAGCTTGAATCAGTGTTTGCAAAAACAACACTAATAAAATCCACAGGGTCAAATAAAGATATTAAAGAGGAACAAAAAAGACAGAAAAATAGGAAGAGAATTTTGGTGAAGAAAAAGATGTACAGCAGAAATTACAAAATGATTAAGGAGGGTAATGGATATATGCATTCAAAATAAATTGTACTTATCTATGACACTATCAAATAATGCATTTTTGCTTTAATTTCCAAACAGATATTCCACTTACATATACAAAGTATTTTTATAATTTATTTAAATATTAAAAATTTCCACCTCCTCCAACCCTCTCATTTACCTCCCACTCCCCACATTACACCTCCCCCATCACTCTCCAGTACAAAGAAAAGTCAGGGTTCCCTGCCCCGTGGGAAGTTCAAGGTCCTCCCTCCTCCATCCAGGTCTAGGAAGGTGAGCATCCAAACAGACTAGGTTCCCACAAAGACAGTCAATGCAGTAGAATCAAAAACAATGAAAAAATCAAGGATAACCTTTGCTGGAGAGGATGTGGAGTAAGGGGAATGAACACTCATCCATTGATGGTAGGAATGCAAACTTGTACAACAAATTTGGAAATCAGTGTGGTAGTTTCTCAGGAAATTCAAGATCAACCTACCCAAGGATCCATCAACACCACTCCTTGGATTACACCCAAGAGATGCCCTATCAAACTACAAAAGCATTTGTTCAACTATGTTAATAGCAGCATTATTTGTAATAGCCAGAACCTGGTAACAACCTAGATGTCCCTCAATGGAAGAATGGATAAAGAAAGTGTGGAATATATATACATTAGAGTACAAAGTCTTTTAAAATTATTTGTACTTACAATATATTCAAATATGCAAATAGCATAGAAACCTGAATTTTCTATTGTCATTCTACTTTAGGCAAAACAAGTAAGAGTATTTCATAAATCATTAACTTCTTAAATTCAGGATGGTTTTGAGACAATATTACTATAACAAAATAAAATTGAAAATATTTATTGTTCAATTGGATAGTTGAAAAGAATAGGCAGATTTATTAGAGTAGGAAATAGAATGTCTAGAAAGACACAGTTCATTATTGCCTTTAATTTTTTTTATAATTTATTTAAATATTAAAAATTTCCACCTCCTCCCACTACCCATTCCCCATATCCCTCCATCCCCAGTCCAAAGAGGAGTCAGGATTCCCTGCACTGTGGGATATCCAAGGTCCTCCCCCCTCCATCCAAGTCTAGTAAGGTGAGCATCCAAGCAGGCTAGGCTCCCACATAGCCAGTACATGAAGTAGAATCAAAACCCAGTTCCATTGTCCTGGGCTTCTAGGTCAGCTGTCCTTTGTAGCCATATTCAGAGAGTCCGGTTTGATCAAAAACTACATCAGTACCATTCCAGCTGACCTTG
Organism: Bramus lutescens; assembly: GCA_001685075.1. Lineage (NCBI taxonomy): Eukaryota > Metazoa > Chordata > Mammalia > Rodentia > Cricetidae > Bramus > Bramus lutescens. The sequence continues at coordinate 1,714 of LOEQ01004963.1, read as the reverse complement.
GTGAGCTCCCATTAGATCAGCCCCATCATCTCAGTTGGTGGGTCCTGACATCCTTACTCATGATCTCCATCCTTCTGCTCCACATTTGGACCTTGGAGGCTCAGTCCAGTGCTTCAATGTGGGTCTCTGTCTCTATCTCCATCCATCGGCAGCTGAAGGTTCAATGGTGATATGCAAGATATCCATCAGTGTGGCTGTAGGATGGGGCCAGTTGAGGCACCCTCTCCTCAGCTGCTC
>LOEQ01004962.1:132928-144862 GCA_001685075.1 Bramus lutescens | reverse complement strand
ACCCATTGATAAATGAGTTTCCCCCATTCTTCTGGCCTCCGCCACATGATCAGGAAGCTAGACTTATTCTTATCCAACCATTCGAGGTGCCCTTTCTTTCTTAGCTCCTCTGATACAATCTGGATTGACTCCACAGGAAGTTTCCACTGTAGCTTGACGTTGTTGAAGAGCGAGCTCTCCTGGGCTTCCACCACCGTCATGCTGGACTGTTTGTGCAAGCGGCAGAAGGACAGAACCAGAGAGCATCAGGAGGCCAGCTGCTTCTGCCGAGTGTCCACGTTCGGCTGTAACATAAAGAAGGGTGGGAAGCGGTACTGCCATGGCCACTTGAAACTCATCGCCATGGTAGTAGCCCAGAAAACCCGGAACCGACCCAGAACATGTATTATATGAAGAAATGGGGGTGCCCAGAAATCTCCAATTGGGATTAAAACTTTAAGCAGGGGTCAGGGAAAGGAGATGGATTTAAGGGGTGTCCTGCATAGATAGACAAAGCTTCCCCCAGAAGATATGAATTTTTAAATGACACTTCAGTGCCAGACATAGCATATCTCTCTATTTTGGTTAAAAAGGCCCCAGAAATTTCCAAAACAACACATACTGTTGCCGTTACCCTTGGTTACCCACATGCATGATAAGACTCCATTGCTTAAGATGTCACACGCAGCGCTGGGGAAACGGTTCAGTAGTTAGGAGCATGGCTGTTCTTCCAAAGGACCCAAGTTCAATTCCCAACATCCACATGAGAGTTCACAACTGTCTATAACTCCAGTTCCAGGGGATCTGGCATCCTCACACAGATATAGATGCAGGCAAAACCCAAATGTACATAAAAATAACTAAATCTTTTTTCAAAAAAGGATACCACAGGTTTTGGCTTCCAGATAAAGAGGAATCAATCTCAAACTGACCAGGAAATTTCCTTCTTGATGGCAAACTAAATGGTGCCGGGCAGGCCACTGAGAAAGAAAAGACATCAGTGGCCTTCCCCTGTACTGAATCTTGCATGCTATAATACTGACTTGCCAGGACATATGTGTCCACTAGTGCACTAAAGGCATGGCTATTATGGAGATAATGAACTGCTTTCTGATAGGCTTCACAGAAAGAAATTCATGACTGCTACTGTAGAGCTGGCCAAAGCCCATGGCTGGGGAAGTCATAGGCCCTACTGGGAAACCTACTGTTGCTTTGCTACACAGTCATCTTGTCAAATTTCCTGCTGAATGCTTATGATTTTGCCCATAGACCTGAGCTACTCTCGGCTTGGTGAGAGAAACTCCTTATTGCAGTGAACAGAGGTGACTCAGTGATTCATGACTAATTGCAGAGCTGAGACTAAATAACTATGAGGGCTCAGCCTCTTCCCAACCCCCTACCTCAACCCCAAAAGGCTCCGGAGAGGCGCATAGACAGAAGCGCGGCTAAGGGATGGGAAGGAGTTAAGTGTGGTCTTTTGAACATGCCGTAGAGCTTGTATGCACACTCACAGCTGCTGCGGTTGCCTGGACAAGGTCAAGCCAGTTAAAATTCAGGCATGGGTGGTGGAGGGACCTCTGAAGCTCCACCCATAACTCAGGAGCCATTGATAGTTGATGGCTGCTGGGGAAGAAAGAATCATTTTTACTTGGAGGTGTATAGTCACTGGTAGATTGCCCACAACTTGAGTGGTTAGCCTGGTAGTTGATATTTTTTTCTCTTTGGGGGCCTGACACCCAGCTCCCAAATAATCCACAGCATAAATGAATGTAACACATCTTAACTAATATTTCATAACAGGGCCACACACCCAGGTGCATACAGGCAACGCTAATCAGATTCAGTGGGTTATTGAAAAAGCAATAAGGATAAGATGTCAAGGGGAGCCGAAGGATGGTGAATGGTGAAGAGCGGAATGAATATGATCAAGATACACTATATACATGTTAAAATATTATTTTTAAAAATGGTTATTGTTGCTGATTCAGGTGCATTATTTTATTAGTTATCTATGCTTATATATATAGTCTTGCCTTCTTGGTTTCTTGTAGTCACTTGTGAGGTCTTATATATTACAACTAGACTGCCTTTATGTCTAAACTATTTTAGAAGGAAGAAGAATTTGCATTTTTAACAGTTTCAAGATGAAAAGTCCAAATACAAGTTTCCCTAACCAGAAATAACACCTTGTCACAGTTCTATTGCTGTGAAGAGACACCATGGTCACGACAACTCTTATAAAAGAAAACATTTAATTGGGGCCTTGCTTACAATTTAGATGGTTAGCCCATTATTATCTCAGTAGGGAGTATATTGGTAGGCAGGCACGGTATTGGAGAAGTAGCTAAGAGCTACGTACTGATCTACAGGCATCAGGCAAAGAGAGAAGGACACTGGGCCTGGCATGGGCTTTAGAAACCTCAAAGCCCACTCCCAGTGATGCACTTCCTCCAATCAGGCCACACCTCATAATCCTTCCAATCCTTCTACAACAGTTCACCAACTGATGAATGAGCACGCAGATCCACAAGCGATACCCCTCATTCCATCACCCCACCCTCCACCCTCTTTTTGACTCTGTTATCTGGAAACTACCTGTTGTCATAAAAAAAGAAGCCAAGGGGTCATCCAAAGCCACCCTAAAAAGCTGGGCTCTAACTTGAGGAGTGCCACTGAGCCCTATGGAAATGGCAAAATATAGATCCTAAAAACACAACCACTTTAAAGTTTCTTAAAATGGTCCTAGCTACACACAGCAAATGAGAAGCACTTCTTCAATACAACCTAAAACTTTGTCCAGGAAGGCACACATAGCAACTCCTCTTGCCTACAGTTTCACTTTCTGTAGTTTAGTTGCCTGTAGTCGACAGCACTCCAAAAATGTGAAATAAAACATTCAAGAAATAGCTGGATGTGGTGCAACACCTTTAACCCCAGTACTGGGAGTCAGAGGCAGGTGGATCTCCATGAGTTCAAGGCCAACCTAATTTACATAGCAAGTTCTAGGCTACCCAGGGCTAAGTAGCCAGGTCTGGTCTCAGAAACAAAAAGAAAACAAAATACTCAAACATTTTAAAGTGCATATGTTTTAAATTGTACAGCGTTCTAAAGAGAGTGATGAAACCTCACATAGACCTGTTTCCAAGAACATGAATAACTTCTGTCCAGTTCATTCAACCCTCTACTCCACCTGACTATTAGTCACTGGGACTGGGACTGGCAGTGCTGATACCATCTAGGGTGCAGGAACATGTGCATTTCCCCAGTGATTAAAGAATTAAAATGCACAAAGGAAATTTGCAAAACCAAATGTTATTCATAATAAAAGCAATCAAGCAGAGAGAACTGGAGCCAGAGTTCAAAGAGTTCAGGACTTTCACTGTGGGTGAAAGGAGCGAGTCGGAGAAGGGCAAGCTTTTCCCACATTCCCTCCAGAAGGGTTCACTCATATCAGAAGGGCTGGTTGGTACAGCCATGTCAGACTGCAGAGGTCTGGAGTGAAACAAACCCATATGTAAGCAGCCCATGCTTTCTGGTCCCAAGGAAGAAGAACCAGGAATTGAGCACCATCCTGCCATCTTAGGAGGCTTCTAGGTGAAACCGTATCCCTCAGAGCTCCTCTCCTCTCACCATCTACTTACTGATACGACTAACTCCTAATATCGCTCAGTACTGCGGTGCTCGTGTTCAAGACGTAATATCATACCTCACCCATCTCACACAGTAATACCACATCTCAGAAATACCAAAATAGCTCTGCGATGTTTTCTTTGATTCATATGAAGACATTATTGTGGATTGCATTTTTAGATCTTTTAACCAAAGTTATTACTGCAGATTTTAATTAAAGGAATAAAGCTAATAAAAATAAAATTAAAGGAATAAAGTCTTGCTCATTCTCTGGGTTAACTTTCTCTAAATATTTCATACTTTGTACTATTACCTCTGTGTGTGTGTGCGTGCGCATGCGAGTGTGGGGGTGCATTATGTCCATGTGAACATGGATGCCAGAGGACAGCCATGGGGAGGATAACCCCATGAGGCATCACTACTCAGAGTACCTTCTACCTGGGTTATGAGGCTGAGTCTCTCACTAACCTGGAGTCTGCCAAGTAGGCTAGGCTGACTAGGCAGCAAGCGTCAAGGTTCTACTCATCTTTACCTCCCCAGCACTGGAATTACAAGTGTGGGTCCATGAACCCCTGAACTCAATTTATTTAACATGAGTTCTCTTGTTCAAACTCAAGTCCGTGAGCTTGCAAAAAAAAAAAAGCAAGCCTTTTACCGAGATATTTCCTCAATCTCATGCTGTGATTTTTACATTTCAACTTCTCAACATGTCCTTGCAGTGAAATACAGTTGTTATGTTGATTTATCTCACTAAATTTGTGCATTGGTTGAATTGTATTGTCAATAAACTGAACATCCCACTTCTCCTATCTAGTCTGGGCATCTTTTATTTCTTTCTTGCACCCTATGAGACTGGCTAAGCTTTCCAAGACAACATTAAAAGGTGATGAAAGCAGATGAGCATCTTCCATGTCCATCTGATCTTGGAGAGCTGATATCCACACATTCCACATTAAACATGGTATCGCCCATAGGCTTTGAACAGATACTCTTTTCATTTAAGATAATTCCACTTATTCTTAATTTGTAAATAATTTGTACTTAAAATAAATATCATTTCCACTGTTAAGAGTTCTACAAGAACACCAAGCTAACCAGCAAAATATATATGCAGAGGACCTAGCACAGACCCATGAGGGCTCCGTGATTGCCACTTTAGTCTCTGTGAGCCCCTAGGAGCCCTGATTAGTTGATTCTGTGGGCTATATTTTCCCAGGTCCTCAACCCCTCTGGCTCTTATAATTCTTCCTCCACCTCTTCCAGAGGTTTCCCCAAGTTCATCCCAAATGAGATCGCCAATTTACTTCCTCTCCACGTAATATTTGTCTGTGGGTCTCTGCATCTGCTCTAATCAACTGCTAGAGGAAGCCTCTCTGAAGATGATTGGGCTAGGCACCAACCTGTGAGGATAGCAGAATATCATTAGGAATCATTTTACTGATTTTTTTATATGAGGGTTTGTGCCTAGTCTTCTTGCGACTTGGGCCATGTTCACTTGGTATCTCTGGGGTGCATGCTATCTTCTGAAGGGAAAGAGAGGAGAAGTGGATCTGGAGGAGAGTGGAGGTGGGAGGCCTGGGAGGAGTAGGGGGCACTGCAGTCAGGATGTATTTAATGAGAGAAGATGAATAAAAAAAGAATAAAAGTCAAATTTTATCAGATGATTTTTCTACATCCATAGAAATGCTCCTACAGATTTTACTTTGAGGTTTAATAAAATGTCAAAAAGCAATAATTAGTTCTCTCTCTCTCTCTCTCTCTGTTGTTGTTGTTGTTTTTGTTGTTGTTCCACCATTTTTTTAACTGGGTCCCCCACTAGCCTGGAACTCAATAAGTAGGTTAGACTGACTAAACAGACAGCCCTAGGAATCCATCTGCCTCCATCTCCCTGGCTCTGGAACTACAAGTATGACCCATGGTACACACTTTAACACACACACACACACACACACACACACACACACATTCTGAAAAGTGAAGTCAGGTCCTCATTCTTGACCAACCCAGTCAATCTCCTGAGGCCCCCAATGATTGTTTTTCAAAGGATAAGGCAATCTTGCATTCTTCAGACAAACCACATGTGACAATAGTGTTTATTCTTCAAAAATATTTCTGATTCATTCTGCTGAAACTGTGTTTATAATGTTTGCATGTCTTCTATCAAGAGATGTTGATGAACAGTTTCTCCATAGAGTCTTGCCCTGGTTTGATGTCAGGGAAGTGCCCACCACCCTGGGTGAACTGAGAGTATCCTAACCCTAATGCCCTGCCTGACTGCAAACTGGATATCAATTCCCCCAAAGAATTTACTAATCTACGAGCCACTAATGAAGCCATCTAAGCCTGGAGTTCCCTTTGTGTCACCAATTTAATGTGTGAGATGACTCTGTTTATCTATCTCATCTTCAATTAATTTTTTAGGAATTTTTTACTTTAAAGAGGTTTGTTTAAGTGGTTGAAGGGCTGGGGACATAGGTCAGTTAGCATAGCCCATGCCTAGCATGCATGAAGCCTGAGTTTAATTTCTAACAACACATAGGACTGAGCGTGGGGATACAGTCCTGTCATCCTAACCCCTTGAAGTGGAGGCAGGAGGACCAGCAGTCATCCTTGGTCAATGGTAAGTTCAAGGCAAGCTCAGTTTACATGAGACCCTGAATCAACAAAACACTAAGCTGGTGAATATATGGAGGTAAAGTTGCACAAAGGCCCCTAGAGATGGAATCTAACAATGTCATTCAGCTCATTATTCATTCAGGATGGTTTATACTATCCTTGTCAAAGGGGAAGGCTATAGAAACATTAGCATTGCCCAAGGATCATAAGATGAATGCGGATACTCCATCCCTGTCTCCGGGAGCAGATAACCTCAGCAGACAAGGATGTGACAGACACACCCTAAACGGGCAGAGAAAGGCAGCTATCTCAGCTGGATGTTATCACACACCAGGTCCAATGTGAGCTTCAGGGCTCCCTGGTAACTTAACTGCAGGTGGAAAACATGTGGATCAAATCGACGTGAGCATGTGTTAAGTTCTCTCCTTAGGGACCCCTGTAATTGACTCCTGTGTAGTGTCAGGCCCTCATAGGGCTCTGGGAATCCAAGCCAACTTTGAGAGCAAAGGAATGCAGCAGATGCAGGCCTGTCCAATGCAGGGAGGAGAGGCCATGTGGGAGGAGATTATCAGGGCAAAAGTAGCTGTCAGGCCTGCTTCACTACCATTCCCCCTTGCGATACCCCAAACTTGTCACAAGTCCTCATGCCTCTGGCTCTGGGGGCATTTCACAAAAAAAGATTATCCAAGCAGCAGGACAGTGCATCCCAAAGGATCAGAATTCTTCATTTCAAGCATAATAGTGAATTGTAGCTGATCTCTCTCTCTCTCTCTCTCTCTCTCTCTCTCTCTCTGTCTCCCCCTCCCTCCTTCCCTCCCTCCCTCCCTCCCCTTCTCTTTCTCTCTCTCCTTCTCTTCAATATTTTTAGCAAGAGGCACAAATAAACAAACTGAAACCACACACTTTTACAAGCAGAGTGAAGAAATAAGATCACAGTCACAATGAGCTGTTAGCCCACAGGGATCAGGGTGGAAGGTCAGCAGTCTCTCCCACCCCTGTGAACACCAGCTAGCCCTGTGACTGGAAGCCATCAGGAGCCCCTCCCTGTCCCTGCCCCACTGTCTGAAGGGTAACAGAAGAGTCTGCTGAGTTTCCTAAATTCACAGAGGAGCAATAGACTGATCTAAGTACAAGGAAATGAGATGGCTCCAAAAGCTTTCATCTTCATGAAATGTCACCCACGTGGGGGTCCTCCTGTCACCATTGGCAACACCAGCCAAGTCATCAGTCCCAATTCTCACTGGAGATCTTTGTCACTTTCCTAGGAGACAGAGCCCAGTAAAAGGCACAGAACATTGGCTAGAAAGACAGCCCCAGGGCTTCTCGTTTCTTTCATTAGACAAGTTGTTCCAAAGAGATAATCCAGCTCTCCCCATTTCCAGCCCCCATTCTCCAGGAGGAAAGGGGAATGAACCGCATGCAGCCTGCCAGGAATGAAGCCAGAAAAGCTTACTGGCGTGACCCCAACCAGTCTCTTTCATAACCATCCTGCAAAACCCACAAAGGTCACTGCTGTCCTCACTCCTACTTCACAATTCCAGCTTGTCTGTGTCCACCACCTTCTCACAAGCCTGTCTGTCTTACTCTAAGAACTCCCCCTGTCCCTGTTCAAACCCCAAAAGCAGCATGATGCCAGGGGCACACTGCTCCACTAAAGCAACGGTGAGTCTTCAACCAGAGATGAGACATCACCCCCAAACTCCATATCAAGACTGGGGGAACACCACTGAAGACAGGAAAAAGAGGGGAGGAGCTGGGGACAGAGAGAAAAGGTGTGTGAACTGTTGTCTTCTGGATGTTACATCCTACTACACACACGATCTCACAGCAGTTGTGGTTAGCTGCCCAAGGTCAAGCCAGTTAAAAATTCCAGCATGGATGGGCCAAGGCTACCAAGCCTCCAGCCCTAGCAGAGTTGCTATTGGTAGTTGATGACCGCTAAGACAGGGAGAGTCACTTTTCTTTGGGTGACCACTGATAATTTGTCCATGTTCCAGTGGATAACCACGCACTCATGTGTGTATGGGTAGCACCAATTAGGCTCAGTCGATTAAATTATAATATTGATTGACTGATTGACTGATTCAAAAGAATCTTATTCAGGGAAACTTACTTAGCTTTCCTCTGACCCCCACATCCTGATCCTGTGATTTCCAGAGCAAGTATGTGATTGTACTATGCCTACTTCAGTCTCACATGGATTCCACAGATCTTTGGGGACAAGAAGAACCTGCTGTATCTAGACTTTGCTAGCTTAGGGTTTTCCTATCCCTTTCTTGAGGTCCTAGATTCCAACTACCTTTGCAGTTCAGTAAAAAATGTTCTAAAGAGCATCCTGAAGGTCTTGGGAGAAACAGTTACCTGTCCCACAGGCAGGAGAGTAGAGACAAGCCTCAAAACCAGAAAGGATCACCCCTCTCTCTCGGTCATCATATCCCTAGTACACAGATTTTTCTGTATAAATTAGGCATCGATTAGCACTCATTGAGCACCCACTGCATACCAGGGCAAGCCCTAGCAGGGGATTGGTAAGGGACCTGAACTGCAAACAGTGACCCATTCAATGCAGAACTCCAGCTGAACACAGGGTAGAGTACAGAAAGCTCCTAAATGTATCTCCATGATGGGGTTATGTGCAGGAAGAGAAGTCAGAGAATGGAAAGTCTTGCAGAACTCTGGAATAGTAAACAATCATTCAAAGCACATATGTAAGTCTAGTATTGAGAAGGAGAAAAGTCACAAGCCCTTCCTCACAGGCCCTCCAGTTGTTCCAAGAGGAACACCATGGAGCACCATGAAATTCTTCTCCATTCAGGGTTCAGGGAAGAATATTCTGTAGATACCTATTAAGTCAATTTGGATAAAAGAAAACCATACAAAGAACCAACGGATCAAGAGCTGATTCTTTGAACAGATAAACAAGATTGATGTGGGATTTCCCTCTGTGTGCTGTGATTACTGTTAATGAATAAAGAAACTGCTTTGGACCTATAGCAGGGAGAAGTTAAGTAGGTGGGGAAAACTAAACTGAATGCTGGAAGAAAGAAGGAGGAGTCAGGAGAAAAGCCTTGTAGCCCCACCGGAGACAGATGCCGGAACTTTAGCCGGGAAGCCACAGCCTCGTGGTGATACACAGATTAATAGAAATGGGTTAAATTAATATGTAAGAGTTAGCCAATAAAAAGAAGCTAGAGCTAATGGGACAAGCAGTGATTTAATTAATACAGTTTCTGTGTGATTATTTTGGGTATGGGCAGCTGGGAACCAACAAGTGGCCTCCTTTCTACACAAGATCTACAGACTTTTGGCCCAACTGACTGAAGGAAGCCAAGAGAATACCCAAATGAACAGAATCCAAGATGAACAGGGACTGAAGAAATTCAAAATATGTAAGCAAGTACTTTAAAGATCCATATGCCATTTAGAAAACTAAAGTGAATAAATGAGTTTCTAGGCTATTCTAAACCACCAAAGCTAAACCAAGGAAAGATCAACAACCTAGAGGACAAACATCAAATAAAGAGATCAAAACAGTTGTAAAAAAAAAAAAGTCTTATGTCTTAAAAAAGACAAACAATTCACAACCTGTATCCAAGATACATATCTAAAAGATCATCCACCATGACCAAGTCGACTTCATCCTAGAAATTTGGGGATGGTTCAACATACATAAGTCCATAAATGTAATAATTCATATTAATGGACATTTAAAAGCCACATGATCACCTTAATGGATGCAGAAAAAAGCCTTTGACATAATGCAACATGCATTCAAGATGCATGGTAGTGTGCAATTCCGTTGGGCAGATAGCAAAGATGTGAACTACTTGGCTGGTGTGTTTTCTGTTTTAACAAATGCAGCCAGTTTGCTGAAGACATAGAGACAATTACACCTGCACCAGTCAAGTAATACAAGGTCTCAGCTTTGATTTAGAAGGTTGGGTTTTGCCAGCTCCTTGTGGCTTAATCTGCATTTATTGGTAGTTCATATAGGGTAAGCGTCTGTTCAATGATATTTTTGGCTATTGGGGTTTTTAATGGAGTTTCCAGTTACATTGTGTGTGTGTGTGTGTGTGTGTTAGTTTCTCTTATCCCATTTTGTATCTCTTTTCTAAATGATTTGCAGGCTTTTGTTATGTTGTATTATTAAAATGTATTCTCTTAATTTTTGTAGATGAGTTTTTCCTCTCTTTCACTCAATTCCTTTACAAGTCCTTAAGTTTGGAGCCAGGAGAAATGTTGTAGGCAGCAAAGCACTGGCTATGCAAGCACAAGGACCTGAGCACGCATGTAACAATCCAGTTTCAAAGGCATGCATCTATAACCTCAGTGCTGGGGCTCAGAGACAGAGGATCCCTGAAGCAAGATGCCCATATGCTCTTGCTGAATTAAAGCAGCCTGAATTCAGTGAGAAACCCTGAAGATAGACAGACAGACCGACAGACAGACAGACAGACAGAGCAGTTGACGAACATATATAATGTTGACCTTATCCTCCACTGTCAAGCGCATACACAAACACCTACACATACCTACACACACACACACACACACACACACACGAGTTTTTAAAGTCTTTTGTTTCTAACACATAAAACTAGCACATGTTTAAAGGTAGTTTACTAGTTTCTTACATGCAAACAGTGTGTGATGATCACATGAGGTTGAAATTTCCATCTCCCTTCACATTTATCATCCCTTCTTGCTTGGAAACTCATACTCCTTTCTTCTAGTTTATTATAAAATACGCAGTACATTGCTGTGAACTATAACCCCGCTCTTCTGTGCCATAGACCACTGCAGTTACCTTTGCTAGTTAATTGTATTTATCTCTCATCACTCAGCTTCCCCATCCGTCTCATCCTCTAGTGGCCACCATTCCACTCTCTACTATCCTGAGACCAGCTGTTTGGATGTGTATAAGTTAGAACCTGCAGTGTTATTCTTTTGTGCTTTAAATTTTAATGTGGCCTAGTTTATCACTCTTTTCGTTTGCACCTACTACTTTGTGATTTTAGTTAAGCCATTCTCAGTAAGGCACATCAGCACATGCCTGTAATCCCAGCACCTAAGAGACTAAGGAAAACAAGATCTTGAGTACAATGACAGACTGATTTACATAGCAAGTTCCAGCGTCCCCTAAGCTGGGAGGCCTGGTCTGAAAAACAACCCGAACAACAAAATAAATAGGTGGGAGAGTCAGCTGGCTCAAAGGATAGAGGTGCTTGCCAATAAGCCTGGCAACCTATGTTTAATCACCAGGACCCATACAGGTGGAAGGAGAGAACCAACTCCTGAAAGCTGTCCTCTGACTCAACACATGAGCACACATATGTTGTTTTCCCCACCCCACCCCCACTACAAACACATTAATGTGATTTATTACAAGATTTTTAAATAAAAGCAAGTAGCTATAATTAATTTTCTTTTTTTTCATTCCTGGTTTGTACTAACCCAACAATTTCCATGGCTGGACCCAACTGTAAGCCTACGGAGAAAAATGCTACCCATATACCCAGAAATAAAGAGAGTCAGAGAATAGGAGTCCTGTTTAGCACACTCCGTTTCCAAGAGCCTGAAAGCTGGGAGAAAACACCAGGATTTACGGTTGCCAGACTCATAGGAAACCAGCAAAACCTCCCAGCAAAATCAGCTTCTGGCGGTGCCTGACCCTGGCCTTGCACCCCACTCACTGGTGGGCTTCATCGG
>LOEQ01004962.1:113441-127242 GCA_001685075.1 Bramus lutescens | reverse complement strand
TCTCTCTCTCTCTCTCTCTCTCTCTCTCTCCCCCCACTTGCCTATAAGGTATATATACCTAACCAGCAAACTCCACTTGTCTTTACCTCCCTGGTGCTAGGTTCTGGGGATTCTAACTCAGGTCCTTATGCTTGGGACGAGAGCATTGTACTGGCTAAGTCATCACCCCAGTCCATCTTATGATGATCTAATATAGTTCTATGGCTTGCGTCTGCATTAGTTTCTTTGTCTCTATGATTCACATACTTTCAAACCATTTCCCTGAATTTATCAAGCATTCTTTATACAGGCCAACTGCATTGCCAGAAGTCAGTGTATCTGATAGGCTGGCTGGCCGGCAAGCCCCAAGGGTCCATCTTCCCTTGCACAGAGATTACAAGATTGTGACCCCATGCCTGGCTCTATTTCACATGGATTCTGAGGGCAGAACTCATTTTCCTGTTTGTGCAGCAAGCCTTTTACTGAATGATCTGTCTTCCCAAACTAAAAAGATGTGTTTCCTTGAGGAAGAGTATTTTGAAATTACACATCTGTGGTTCCAAGTGTTTCTGATATCTACCATATTATTATCAGTCTCTGCCATTAAGCTGGTCTACCAAGATGAACAGAAAATGCATGTGCTCTGAAACTTAAGCTCCTGTCGCTTTCCATGCAGAAAAGTCCTTAAACTTTAGATTTATGTATTGCTTAGGTGGAATTGTAAGTGTGCTTTTTAGGATTTATTTACAACTTCAAGTGAGTGTTTCTCAAAACAGATGATTTTGGCCGTAGAGAACAGTCACTCTGTTAGAATTTAACAAATATCAAAAACAGACACATACTGCACCATACCTTCAGTCCATTCTTTAATCAGGTCCCTAAGGAAGCTCATTTAGTTCTGAAGATCTGATATACCGACTCCATTTTGTGCTCCCAGCTGAATGAAACCACTCATAAGGAAGCCCTTCTTGTATCTCTAGGAACCGTGAGATGTACAAAGACTTCCTCGTGGGGAAGCATGTATAAGGCTCAGAAGGATCCAACATATGACATCCTTCAAACACTGGTGCAGGAGTTACTGCTACAGAGAAGACAAAATACTCTGGGCACGAGGTTTAGTCAGCGTGGGCCAGTTAAGTTCATAGTTGCATCATGGGACCAATGTACTCTCTAGACATATAATCTTCACCTCTCACTTCATACAACTTGGTTCATAAAATGTGAAAATTTGAGCCTTGCCCTGTTGAATTTACTTTTTAATAACTAATGTCTAATCATTCCAAAATGGGCACCAATAGCAGACCAAACCTTTATTTCACCAAAGATCACCTTTGTGAAACAATGAATTTGTTGGGCTTTCTTACAGATCATGGGTGCTGGCTTACTTAATGAAGTGTAGGTAACTCCAAAATAGCTATATCCCTGCGAAGTCCTACCCCATCATGGATGGTGACCTCATGGAAGCTGCAACATGAAATCTTGGTTTTCATAAGCCTTTCACTGCTTATAACAGTGTAGCTTCTCTCAAGACTGTTTGCAGCATGGGGAGGAAGAAACAATGACCAGAATTTCAAGAAACCATCTCCTGACTTTCCTTACTCTAGTAACTAGAGAGCATAAATGTATTAGCATTACCATAGTCCTGGATATCATTATATTCATCTGTCCTGGTCACACTGGCTACTGGGAACAATTCTGAGATGGCATTCTTTTATCACCAGAAGAAAAAGTACCACATAGCACACTGAAACACACAGTTTATCTCTATCCACTGGGATAGAGAAAAGACAGATGTTCTCTCTAAATAAGAGCATGATTCCATTGATCAATGGGTCTGTTTTTATGACACTACCATGCTGTTTTTATTACTATAGCTCTGTAGTAGAGTTTGAAATCAGAGTGGTGATACAATAAAGTTCCTTTATTGTACAGTACTGTTTTAGATATCCTGGGTTTTTTTGTTTTTTCATATGAAGTTGTGTATTGTTCTTTTGAGATCTCTGAAGAATTGTGTTGGAATTTTGATGGGGATTGCATTGAATCTGTAGATTGCTTTGGATAATAGGGCCATTTTTTTCAATGTTAATCCTACTGATCCATGAACATGGGAGATCTTTCCATCCTCTGTTGGCTTCTTCAAGTTTTTTTTCCAAAGATTTGAAGTTCTTGTCATATAGGTCTTTCACTTGCTTGGTTTGAGTTACTTCAAGATATTTTATGTTATTTGTGGCTGTTGTGGAAGGTGTTATTTCCTAATTCCTTTCTCAGTCCATTTATTATTTGTATACAAGACAGCTACTGATCTTTTTAAATTAATCTTGTATCTAGTTGAAAGTGTTTATCAGCTATAGGAGTTCCCTGGTAGAATTTTGGGGGTCACTTATGTATACTACAGTATCATCTGCAATAGTGGAAGTTTGACTTCATCCTTTTCAATTTGTATTCCCTTGACCTCCTTTTGCTGTTTTATCAATCTATCTAGAACTTTTAGTACTATATTGAATAGACATAGAGAGATTGGACAGCCTTGTTTTGTTCCTGCCTTTAGTGGAATTGCTTTGAGTTTCTCTCCATTTAATTTGGTGGTGGCTGTTGGCTTGCTGTATATTGCTTTTATTATGTTTAGTATGTTCCTTGTATCCATGGTCTCTCCAAGACCTTTATCTTGAAGGGCTGTTGAATTTAGTCAAAGGCATTTTCAGCATCTAATGAGATATCATGCAGGTTTTTTCTTTCAGTTTGTTTATATGGTGGATTACATTGACAGGCTTTTGTATTTAAACTATCCCTGCACTTCTGGGATGAAGCATACTTATTGTAGTGGATGATCTTTTTGATGTGTTCTTGGATAAGGTTTGTCAGTATTTTATTGAATATTTTTGCATCAATGCTCATGAGGGAAATTGGTCTGTAATTCTTTCTTTGTAGCATCTTTGTGTGGTATGGGTATCAGGGTGAAAGAGGTCTCATAATTGGATGTGGCATGTAGAAGAATACAAATAGATCCATATCTATTGTATTGCACAAAACTCAAGTCCTAGTGGATCAAAGACCTCAACATAAAATCCAGTTAAACTTAACCTGATAGAAGAGAAAGTGGGAAGTAGCCTTGAACACACTGGCGCAGGAGACCACTTCCTAAATATGATGCCAGTAGCACAGACACTGAAACCAACAATTAATAAATGGGACCTCATAAAACTGAAAAACTTCTATAACACAAAGGACACTGTCAATAAGACAAAATAGCATAGTACAGAATGGGAAAAGATCTTCACTAATCCTACATCTTACAGGACTTATATCCAAAAAAAACTTAGAAAACTAAACATCAAAAAAGAAATAATCCAATTAAAAAATGGGGCACTGACCTAAACAGAGAATTCTCAAAAGAAGACTCTCAAATGGTGAAAGACACTTAAAGAATTGTTCAACATCTTTAGCCATTAGGGAAATGCAAATCAAAAAGACTCTGAGATTCCATCTTACACCATTCATAATGGCTAAGATGAAAAGCACTAATGACAGCTTATGCTGGAGAGGATGTGCAGCAAGGAGACCGCTCCTCCACTGCTGATGGGAGTACAAACTTGTCCAGCCACTTTGAAAACCAATATGGATGGTTCTCAGAAAACTGGGAGTCAATCTACCTCAAGATCCAGCTATATCACTCTTGAGCATATACCCAAAGGATGCTCAATCATACCACAAGAACACTTGCTCAACTATGTTCATAGCAGCATTATTCATAATAGCCAGAACCTGGGATGCCCCTGAAGAATGGATAAATGAAATGTGGTACATTTATACAATGGAGTATTACTCAGCTGTTAAAGACAATGACATCAGGAAATTGCAGCAAATGGATGGAACTAGAAAAAAAATCATCCTAAGTGAGATAACCCAGACCTAGAAAGACAACCATGGTGTGTACTCACTCATAAGTGGATATTGGCTATAAAATAAAGGATAACCGTGCAACAATTCACAGCTCCAGAGAGGCTAGGTAACAAGGAGGGCCCAAAGGGGGATGGAAACACATGGATTTCCCTAGAAAGAGGAAATTGAAGAGATCTCCTAGGTATACTGAGGGCCAGTGGGGATGGGAACTAGATAGAGGGACTGAGTTGAGGGGAGGTGAATGGAGGAAGAGAGAAATGAAAGAGATATTTTAATGGGGAGACTTTTGAGGGTCAAGCAGAAACCTGGTGCAAGAAAAACTCCCACCTACAAAGGCAACCCCAGAAAAGACTCCTAGCAATAGTGGATAGGTAGCCTGAACTGGCTATCTCCTGTAATCAGATCGGCAACTACCTCAATTGTTATCAGAGAGCCTCCATCCAGTGACAGACAATAACAGATGCAGAGATCCACAGCCAAGCACAGTGGTGAGTTCCAGGAATTCTGATGAAAAGAGGGAGAAAGGATTGTACAAGTCAGGGAACTCACAGTCATCACAAGGGAATCCACAGGAACAACTTACCTAGACTCATAGGAGTTCACAGACTCTGGGCTGACAACTAGGGAGCCTGCATGGGTCTAACCTAGGGCCTCTATGACCTAGACAGTTGTGTGACTTGATTTACTTGTGGGACTTCTACTGGTGGGAGCAGGGCCCGTCCCTAACACTTTGTCTGGCTTCCAGGAACAGATTCCTCTTACTGGGTTGCCTGGTCCAGCCATAAATAAGGAGAGGAGCTTAGCCCTACCTCAACTTGATGTGTCATGCTTTGTTGACATCCATGGGAGACCTGTCCCTTTCTGAACAGAAAGAGAAGAGGAGTGGATGGCAGGTAGTGGTGGGACAGGAAAAGGGAGGAGAGGAGGGAGGGAAAACTGTGATCAGGATGTAAAATAAATGAATAAATTTAGTTTTTTTTTTAAAAAAAAAAGCATGAGCAAAAATCCAGCCCACAACAGCCCAGACAGCTCGCCTATGGGAAAGCCCTGTGCTTTCCCACACTTGACCCACCCCACTTAATGCAATGCTAAGTTGAACGCTGGCAAACTTGTCAGATTTCTTGCCTTCACTGCTAAGCTCACAGGAAAGAGTGCACTTCCTGGAAACTTTTAGCTTTGTGTGGTTGATCTATATTAGACTGCTAATGAAGGCAAGAGGGCTATAGACCCCAAATGGGCTCCGCCAACAACAGTCTTCCTGTCCACAGTGGGGAGTTGATATTTTGGAATTACAGGAAACAAAAATATCAAATACTAAGGTGTTCAGTCATGTCAGTAAGAAGCTCAATTTTATGTTGCAATGACTAGCTTTACCTTTTTGTGGGGGGTGGCAGTAGGGTGGTTTCAAGGCAGAGTTTCTCTATGTAACAGTCTTTGCTGTCCTGGAACTCACTTTGTAGACCAGGCTGGCCTCAAACTCACTGAAATCTGCCTGTGTCTGCCTCCCAAGAGCTGGGATTAAAGGTGTGCACCACCACCGCCCAGCTGACTAGTTTTACCTTAACAGACCAAAAATGAGCAAGTATGGGTGGTACTCCAGAGTTCAAGGGTAATATCCCATTGCTGAAGATCCCACACACAGCAGTCACAGGACATGAGGAAATCAGGTCATCACTGATGAGGAAGATTCCTTCCCATCAGCTGCTTTTCATAATGCTGGAAAACGCTTGCTATGCAGGCTGACTGGGGAGTCAAGTGGGGAGGTCATCAGCAGTCTTCCTTAGCTGGGACCCCTGTAAGCCAGTGTGGATGGTGCCACCATGAGCACAACAGTGGCGCATTGTTATGGGGATAACCAACACCTTTCTTATTAGCTTTATTGCCCACTCCACAGGAGGAAACACATACCTGGTACTGCAAATCTGGCCAAGAACCTGTCATCGGGGAGCACATAAGCCCCAACCTACTTCTATCAATCTGCTAAATGGAAATGTATCAAACTACCCTTTAAATGTGTATCTCACAAGTTAGTATTTGTATGCCCACAGATTCGTGCAGCTCTCAGACCCCATCAGCAAAGCTTCTGGGCAGTGGACAACAGCTAACACAGAAACTCACAATGGATATAAGATGACGAGCTGCTTCAAGCAGCTGCTGCCTCCACTTCCTCACCATGGTGGACTGTACCCTTAAATTAGAACTAAAATAAATCCTATCTCCTTTAAGTTGCTTTAAAAAAATAGAGTAAATAAAAGACACCGTTCTCATTCCTTCCACTTAATTCCCTATGTATCCAACAGTGTCTTGTATGATTTGATGGAGGCAGAAAAAAATGAATGGCATTATCTTATGCTAATGCTGCTGGCTGCACTTCATCTCATGAATACCAAATTCCCAGTGACAGGCATGATTTCAAAACCTACTGGGTTCGTATCACTGATGAAGCTGGTAAAATATTTATAGTCTTGAAAGATAGAGAACCATAATCCCAAAGTCAAAACTGGAAAAAGATTTGAAATTTGAGAATCAAGTTAATTTTCAATTCATCAGAATTTAATCAGGAAAGAAAATTGAACACGCCCAAGACAGGGGAACATTCGGTTCCAATGCAGATGTGTTCACACATACATCTGCATGCACACGCCTCTCCATCAGACATTCGTGTTATCACAATATTCTCAGAGTGATGGCTCACAGGCTGCTGCCTATTCAACTGTCAATGTGCTGGCGTTTGCATCATTATTATCATATCTAAAACCTTATTTATTTCACTTAAAAACTGCCTACAGTGGCCAGGCATGGTGGCCTTTTAGCCCAGCAGTTAGGAGTCAGAAGAAGCCATAGCTCTGTGTGTTTGAGGCCAGTCTGGTCTGCATAGCAAAGTCCGGGTCAGCCAGGGCTACACAGTGAGACTCTTGGGGGGGGGNTCGTATCTTTTTTTCAAGTACTTTTTAAGCTAGAAAAGGAGAGAGAGAGAGAGTCTTCGAGGATATCCTTAGGATTATATCACACTGGAGAAGGAGAATGAGCATCGAATAAAGCTGGATTTATTCTTTGGTGGAGAGAGAGCAGCTAAAATCTCACACTAATGAGAAGCTTCCTTCATGCTTTTCTTGGTTCTATGTTATTAAACTTCATCTTCTGAAGAGAGATAAGGCAAATAAAGTTAGAAATCACCACATCCCCTGATGTAATTGAACTTGGGGGTCCCTGCACTCATTAGCTAAGGTGACTGGGTTTCTGGGAGTTCAAGGCCAGTCTGAGTCTAGATGTTTGGGTTTTAGCTACCAAATTGTTTAGATACAAGACCTCTCTGCATGCCAAGTATAGTGGCTCACACCTTTAATCCCAACATTCAGGAGGCAGAGCAGAAAGAGTAGATCTCTGTGACTTTGAGGCCAGCCTGATCTACAAAGTGAGACCATGTCTTGGGGGTAGGGGAGGCTCTTTCCCTCAAAGTTCTGAGAAACCATGATGAATGTCTCAGGAGATAAAGGACATTCCCCTCCCAACTTCACATGTGTTAATATAGAGTATCAAAAAGCCCAGGATGGTCTCCGACTCACCATGTAACCTAGGATGGCTTTGAACTTCTGATCCTCCTGTCTCCATCTCTCATGTGCTGAAACCATAGGTGTGTGCCACCAGTATAGGTGATGCTAGGGGCTAGACCAGTGCTCACTCAACTTCATTCCATGTTGAGAAAGTTCCTTAACAACTGAGATACATCCCGTCACCTTCTCTTTCCTTCTGAGAATCCCTGTTTTCTCTCATGAAGTTCGGGTTTCCTGTCCCCAGCAGCAGCCTGCTGCCTGTGTCCCTTCCCCGACGAGTTTCTCAAGCTTTATGAATTCACGTCCCCCACAGATCAACGCAAGCTCAAAAGGTCATGCTTCTTGATGGGAGTCCCAACATAGCCTACGCTGATTCGTGTCTGTGAACTTGACACAAATGAGTTATCTAGAAAGAGGGAAACATTGCTGAGGTATTTTTAATTTCACACACAAATTTTTAAAGGTTCTGACTGGACTCACAACATTCAATTTAGTAATGCCCTAAATCTCAGATACTCAGTCTCTCACACTAAGTCAGGGCCGAATTCTGGCATAAAGTCCACCATACTCCTTCACATCCCAATTCCTTCTTCGTCCTGAGAGGCAGACACCACTTCATGCATCCACTCTAAATTGACTATGCCCACACGTGAGCCCCACAAATCTGACCCTCTCTTCCTGTAGTCTTCTCACAAGTCATTTTTAAAAATTTCATCTATGTGTCATGTGTCTGCATGTCCAAGAAAGAGTATTGTGGGTATTTATTAGACGCCTTTGCAAGTACTTATATACAAGCATACACATTTACTCTCTTAAAATCTATTAGCATAGTATCTTTGGGTCTGTTAAATCCTTTTTTAAAAAATTTTAAAATTCTTTTTGTTTATATAAAATGAAGTCCATTGGGGTCATCAAATAAAAGTTTTATTAGGCCTTAAAAGGTAACATTGCACACAAAGATTTTAATTAAAAATAGCTTATTTTAAAAAGTGTTTATTTCTTTTGTTTGGTAGTCACAGGCAACAAATGATAAGATGTGATATTGTTCTGTATCAGTTGGGATACCTCTGGATGAAGTTGTAGATCTTTATTGGGGAAATAGTTAGGGACTTCTCTTTCAGAATTGTTCCTAATATATAAAAGTGAAATGTACGATTTTATTTCAACTGTTATGTAAAATTACAGATAGATGTTTATCATATATCTATGTGCAGTTTCCTTTGAATAGTAAGAATTATAGCAGGCACAGCACCAGCCAAAAATTACCATTCACAGCCTAGGCAACCTCATCCTGTACGTAATAAAGAAGGCTATGTGATTGTGGTGGTTTAAATACAAATGGCCCCATAGGCTTGTGTGTTTGACTACTTGGACCCTTTTGATGGAGCTGCTTGAGAAGCATCGGGAGGTGTGGCCTTGTTGGAAGAGGTGTGTCACTGGGGTGGGCTTTGAGTCTTGAAGAGATTCCAACCATTTCCAGTTTTCCATTTGGCCTCCTGCCTGCAGATCCAGGTGTGAGCTCCCAGCTGTTCCTGCAACCATGCCTGCACTCCACCATAGTGAACTGTATGTAACCCGTGGAAACCTCAGGCCCAAAGGAATACTGTCTTTTCAAAGTTGCCCTGACAATGGTGTTTTAATGCAGCAATGGGAAAGTGACTAAGACAGTTATTAAGCCCTAAGAGAGGAATAACTAATGTCTTACCTTTCTGAGATAAATTTTGACACATGCTTAGAACACTAAGAATAAGAACAAGGGCTGGAGTGATGTCACCGCTGTAGATCAGGCTCACAACAAAGGAAATGAGAAGGGGGAACCATCGTCATCCACCTGCTCTCCTCGCTAGAGACAAGTCTGTCAGCGTTTTTATCCTGTCCAATTTAAACTAAAAGCAAAACCGTCCTCTAAAAATCAAGTTGCTGGTGTGTGCTCAGCCTGCTTAAAGCCTCATCAGTAGCCAGTTTAGCCTCTGTGGCTCCAAGATCAGAGATCTTCTGCTTTATATCAAAGCCGTGCCTTTGAAAACCCAGACTTTGGATTTAAAAAAAAAAATCACTAATGTGGTTAAAAACGTGATCTGACCAACAGTCTAACCCAAAACTGACAGGTGGTACAAAACCCAGTATGCTTTTAAATTTATTTTTGTGACTATGTTGTTCATGTATGCTTCTGTTTTAGTGTTGTTTGCACTGTACAAATTGGCAAAATCAACAAATGATTTAATTAAGTAAGACTGTCAAATTAGCCCAAATTCCCAAATTCTCTTTAATTCATAATATAACAAACTTTCTTTTTCTCTGCATAACAACCCTGAGGGTCTTGGAACTCACTTTGTAGACCAGGCTGGTCTACAAACTCACAGAGATCCACCTGCCTCTACTTCCCAATTACTGGGATTAAATGTGTGAGCCACCACCACCTGGCTACAAAGTTTAAAAACAAAAGAGTCAAAAAGGAGTGATGGTAGAGTCCATGACCCACATGGGACTCTGCACTCCTGGCCAGGGCTCAGGGAACACTGCAGGAAGAGAAGCAGCATGCAGAGCAATGGAAGAGCAGGGCTGTGTGATGCTGGCTTTCAGGCACAATGTGGATGCTGTACTCTTGAACTTGTAGAAGATATAATTACCTGCGCAGGACTGGGCCTGTCATAGAAAGGTAAGGTCAGGGCTGGAAAGATTGCTCAGTGGTTAAGAGCACTGGTGGCTCTTCCAGAGGACCCAGGTAGAAGAGTGGGGGGAGATGAGAAGGGATAATGGGAATGAGGTGTTTTGAATAAGAATGGCCCCCATGAGCCTGCATGGAACCAAACTTGGCCCTCTGCAATGTGGGTGACAGTTGTGTGTGGCTTGGTCTGTTTGTGGGGCCCTTAGCAGTGGTACCAGAATCTATCCCTGGTGCATGAGCTGGCTTTTTGGAGCCCATTCCCTATAGTGGGATGTTTTGTTCAGCCTTAACACAGCAGGGAGGGGCTTGGTCCTGCCTTAACTTGATGTGCCAGGCTTTGTTGACTCCCCATGGGAAGCCTTACCCTTTCTGAGGAGTGGATTGGGTGGGTTGAGAGGAGGTTGCAGGAGAGCAGGAGGAAGGGGAAACTGTGGTTGTTATGTAAAATGATTAAAAGATTTAAAAAAAAATAAAGAATGGCCCCATAGACTAATATATTTGAGGAACTGGCACTGTTTGAAAGGATTAAGAGGTATGGTCTTATTGGAGGAAGTGTGTCACTGTGGGGGGGGCGGTAGGCTTAGAGGTTTCAAAGGCCCAAACTGGGCCCAGTGTCTTTCTCTCCCTGCTGCCTGCAGATCCGGATATAGAACTCTCAGCTACCATTCCCTGCCATGATAAAAACAGACTAAACCTTTGAAACCATTAGCAAGCCCTAACTGCACAAATAGAATCTTCTGCATGTTCGCTGAGAGATGCATAAATCTGGGCTGCAGCAGGCCCAGTTCCATTCCCTCAATTCAAGTCAAAAGGAAGAGAAAGCTGGCCTAACACTGGCTGCCATGCATCTATTTATCTTTAACTAAATTAAAGAGTTAGGCACATCTGTGAGGTCTGGGCCATAGGTGAAGCTCTGCCCAGCCCTCTTGCAGATGTGTCCAGCCTTTGGACATCATTGATGTGGGATTCCCCTCTATGTGCTGTGAATACCAGTGGTGAATAAAGAAATTGCCTTGGTCTGTTGATAGGGAAGAACTTGGGTAGGTGTGGAAAACTAAACTGAATGCTGGGAAAAAGGAGGCAGAGTCAGAGATAAACCATGTAGCCCCACTGGAGCCAGATGGAACTTTACCTGGTAAGCAACAGCCACGTGGCAATCCACAGATTACTAGAAATGGGTTAAATTAAGATGTAAGAGTTAACCAATAAGAAGCTAGAGCTAATGGGCCAAGCAGTAATTTACATAATATGGTTTCTGTGTGATTATTTCGGGTCTGAGCTGCTGGGCAACTGGGAAAACAAACTAGCAGCCTCCTTATCATACATCATGACACAGTATTGCCATCTACATAGTTCATTCTTGACATCAGGTTACCAAAAAAAAGGAAAGAGAGACACAGAAAAGCTCATAATGTTTTAAGTCAGTTTATTGTCTTGTGTTGGGTCACTTTCTGGGGTACAGGTGGCACATGAGCTTTTGGGTTGGACCAGCCTGCAAGATGCCACCTTTTATGTTATCTGCTAGGGGAGGGGATCGTGCAGGTAAATCAACCAGTGTTCCTTGGGGGCAATCACAGCAGTTTGAATCCAGGTGGCTACAGTCATGTCACTGGGTCTGTGCAGCAGCCAGGTGGGCCCTCTCTTTACCCAAAGCTCTGCCTTTGGGTGTTTCTCACAGAGCCCCTGATGTCGTGGACATGTGTGAGCAGTTTGGGCTCAGCTGCAGCTGCCAGAGTCCGTTCTTCTGCCAGTGCTGTCACTGCAGGCACCTGGGGACCTGTGTAACATCAAGAATTGCTCTGCAGCCCTATCTCTGGCTCCCCAATAACCCAAACACAGTCCATGCCAGGGAGGGACATCAGTGTCTTTAGGGACCATGGGAAATTGGGAAGTGTGTGTTCACAATATCTGGAATTATGTAAAACGGCACTCAATTGCAATCCATCTGTTCTATTTAAAAAGTAGACAACAGGGGCTAGAGGGATGGTTCAGCTCTTAAAAGCACCAGTTGTTCTAGCAGAGGACTGGGTTCAGTTCCCAACACCTACGTAGTGGTTCACAGCCATCCAGAACTCCAGTTCCAAGGGATTCGGTGCTTCCTTCTGATCTCGGGGACACCGAGAACATACGTGGTACATATACACATGCACAGGCAAAAGACTCATATCCATAAAATAAAAGAGACTGAATCAAAAGTTGAAAGTAGAAGTTTCTAGATTTTAAAGAAAAATAAAAAGTAGAAAACATTCCATGTCAGCTAATAAGAATTCCACCAGAATTGCATCCTTCCAAAAAGAAACAGCATTCCTGTGGACATTTCATCTCTGACAGCACAGAGAACAAGAGCCTTATCCTGTGTTGAGGAGATGTCTCTGCTTGTAAAGTGTCAACCACAAGGACCTGATTTCCATCCCCAGAATCCATGAAAAAAAAAAACAAACAAACAATAAAACCGGTCAGGAATGGTGACGCATACCTGCAATCCCAGTGTTTGGGAGGGAGAAACGAGAGGATTCCAGGACTGGTTAGACAGTTTGCCTAGCCTAGTTGGAAAGTTCTAAGCTGGTGAGAAAACTCTGCCCATGGGGGGAGGCGAGGCAGACATGGGATCAGGGATAGCCAGGCATGGTCTAGAGGCAGAAGCCAGGAGGATCTCTGAGTTTGAGGCCAACCTGGTCTACAGAGTGAGTTCCAGGACAGCTGCCAGGGCTACACAGAGAAACCCTGTTTTGAAAAGAAAAATGGAAGCAGAGGATAGTCCCTGAGGAACAATGGTTGAGGTTGTCCTCTGGCCCTACACAATCCACACAGACACCCTCACATGAACGCATCCCTGCACACACATGTGTAACCACACACATACAAACATGCACAGACACACACACCAGAAGAACCTTAGGCTGTGAAAACACCAGATTCTGAACAGGAGCCTTGAGCTCACAGATAGGATAGTATTGCTTATTTTTTAGGGTCTATTTGGGAAGTATGTAGATTTCACATAGTTATAATTCACAGACACCTGTGTGTATAGTTTTAACTGCTAGACCATAGATGTATTTCCCAATGGCCTTGTCTAATGGTCCTAAATTACATTTGTCTCCTTTACTGAGGAGACGATTTAATTGTCTCTTGGCAGTGAGACATTATCTGAAAATTAGTTCAAACAAGTTCAATGAACACAGACTCGTTTTTCAACCTCTTATTAATCATATTCCGAAAAGAAATGAAATTGTCTGCCTGCGGCATTTCCAAATTCCTTTCGGTGTAGATTGTGAGGCTTGTTTGAAATTGCTTGACAGAGTGAAGCCAAAGAAGGAAGCCTGCTATTTACTGTTTTAGGGCCTAGGGAAGCTGCAAGTGTCCCACGATTAAACTACTTGAAAAGTCCTAATGGCTTGGCACAGACACTTAAGAGAAATTGAATTGGGCCCTGGCTGGTAATCAATTTTAAAAAGCACTAATACTGAAAACTAAAATCACATTTGCCCATGTGTCTATCTTCCAAATATCTAGCTAATTTCATGTTTTACTGCCTCTTAAAGAAACTGGGGTGGTGGTGGGGGACGAGAGAGATGACTCAGCAGATGAATGTTCTTGCAAGTATGGTTGTAGTGAAAGGTGAGCAGGCCTGTTTTTTGTCCCACCTGGCTCCTGCATGGCTAGCTTATACCCCAAAATAACAACATACAAATTGTATTCA
>LOEQ01004962.1:100920-111545 GCA_001685075.1 Bramus lutescens | reverse complement strand
GGTGCCGGTATCTGTGCCTAAATGGATGCGGTGTGGCCCCAACTGGCCAGAGCCCTAAAGGGCTCCAAAAAGCCCCAAGGTTGGGCGCCAAGTGAAAGCGTATTCAACCGGTATGCTAGAATTAACCAGACCAGCTCAAAACAACAGATAATTTAATAATTGAAAACGGGGAAACTCACACAACTGAGGTAAAAGTTCGGATTCCAAAAACAGGTCCGGCGAACACTGCGGGAAGAGAGCAAGAGCACCTGGATTCCCAGGTTTTCTTCCCTGGCCCCAGGCAGCCACACCCTAGCCAAATGTGACTGGCTGAGCTTTCCCATCATATGGGGACCTGAGTTCAAATCCCAAGCACCCACATGAAAACAAAATTTGTAACTCTAGTGCTGAAGACAGACGGCAGAGACAGGAAAATTGCTGGGGCTTGCATGTCACCAGACTAGTTCCAAATATGTGTGTGTATACACACACACACACACACACACACACACACACACACACACTAAAAATGACAACAACTTGGGAATGGAGTCGAGGTCCTACAGTGAAATTACCTGAGGTCCATCACTAACAATGGGTTAATAAACATTGTTATGGGATGTAAACTGGGAGCATTCCCATGAGAGAATCTGTCTCCAAAAGAGAGCATCACCACTGACCTTGCTAAGTGGCTTGCCAAGTGCCCTTCCAAGGACAGGCTCCAAAGGGTGAGCAGAGACCTGCAAGCGCCACCCCTGTGATGCCTACCTTCTTCCCAGAGTAAGGATGAGCTACAAATAACACCAGCAACATAGGAGATGCACCGGAGGCAGTGCTGTAGGTGAGGCCACAGCTCAGCCATCACCCTCATGGAATCATGGCAGGGGTACATCTCTTCTTCTTGCCATCCTAGAACTCAGAACAGCAAGAGAGCCACACAGAAGCCATAATCTCCCCTGTACCTGTCAGGAATGACTGTGAAGGTTTCATCTCCAAGACAAGGGACCCAAGGCATGGTTGGAATTCAGTGGAGTCAATTCAGTCTGCCTCTTTGGGAAGGATTCAGGGAAGCCACTGTTCCAGAATCCCATGTCAAGAAGCTAGGGCTTACCTTCTCTCATTCTGGAGGAAGTGTCCACCTCTACCCCAGGAACTAAGGCAAGTTATGGCCAATCTTCAGCTAGGAGGGAAGTGGTGAAAGACATGGCTTCCTCCACTACACACATACCCAAGGCAATCAGCAGCCATAGGGGGAAATATGGAGTCCAGGGACACACCTTTGGGAGCTCAGGGCAGGAAACAGAGACTTCACTGAGAGATGTCAGAGGATGATCTAAAAAAGAGGAACCAATTGTACTCCCTGAGGGCCCATTCTTAGACCAACACCAGCCTAGAGATCCTCTTCACCCATGTCCTGGCACTTCTAGAAGTGCAGAGAGACAGAATCTCTCGGGCTTCCACTCCTCCACCTGGGGTGGGACTGGTCCTCCATACGTTTATCAGACGCGTTCCCAAGGGTCCATCAGGAGCACGGGACCCATCTGACACAAGGCTTTGCCTACCCCAATGCTCAGGTGCTGGATCCCTTTCCAAAAGCATCCTTCCCTTCTCTCCCTTTTTCATGTGTCCCTTGTCTCTTGGACAAGAAGGCCTTCATTTATGCCTTCGAGAGAAATGAGGCCAGAGCCTGTCCAAGAAAGAGTTTATCAGAACACTTGGGACTTCTTTCCTGACGATGGTTTCATCCCTGAATGTTACTTCTGTGGGGAGAAAAGAAGGATGATGGGCACAAGTGAGGAGAGAAAGGTGCTGGAGCAGGTGGGGAAGGAAGGAGAGGCGGGAGGGAGAGAGCGACTGCCTTCACTCACAGAGTAAGAGCCATTCCCGGCTCCCGTCAGGGGTTGCAGGAGGGCTGGCAAGACATGGCCTCAAGTGTCCCAGCTGAGCCACCACAGTGTTCCGCTGTTAGCGGCATCTAGCCTTGCAAAGGTTGAGGCAGATAAAAGGAGAAGGGAACACACATTGGGTGGACCAACAATGAGAGGCTGGAAGATGTGCTGCCTTGAATCAGGATGCCCAAAATGTCGCTGGACCTTGCCCCCTCAGTTACCAACTTCACGTTTGCCTCTGCACATGCCCCACCCCTCTGTGCACTTGCAACATCCAAGTGATTGGGACGCAGCCTTTACAGTTCAAAAGAAAAGTCCTTGTTTGAAAAACCAAAGCATCTGCATAACCTTGGCCCCAGAGGCACATTCTCATTTGCACCTCAGCAAGATCTGCTTTGGAGACACCTGAGGTGGGGAAGGCAGCATTTGCTTCCCCTGGCTCACATCAAGAGCGGACCAGGACCCGGCGGACTAGGACCCGCCNTTTGGCAGCCGTGCTTGGCTTTCTGCAAGCTCTAGGATTGGAGCTGGAAGTCAGCTGCAGTCCCTGCCAACCCCAGACGCCATAGGAGCACTACGTCTGTGGGTCACTCTCAGGCTAGACGAAGCTCTTCTGCCCCTGACTGGGCTCACTAAGGTGGAAGTGGAAAGGATAATGGTTGATCGGGGAGGGGTGGAAAGACATTTCTGCAGTGGCATAGCTGCTGGTTTTTAATGTGCTCTGGAAAACTGCTCCAGTGAACTCACTGGGTCATTTTTTAAAGTGGAACCCTGAGAGTGGAAGGGGATAGAGGCCAGCAAGAGGATTAGGAAAACATGGTGGAGACGTGGCATGTATGAAAATACCATAATGAAGGGGCTGGAGAGATAGCTCAGTGCCTAAGATGTTTGCTGCTCTTTCAAAAGACCCAAGTTCAGTTCTCAGCACCCATAGCCAACTATAATTCTAGCTCCAGGGAATCTAGAACCCTCTGCTTGCCTCCCTGGACACCAGGCACACATGTGGCACACATACATGCATACATACATACATACATACATACATACATACATACATACATACATACATACATACATACATACATACATGCATGCAGGTAAATCACTCATATACATAAAATAAAATTTAAAAGTCTTTTAAAATAAATTATGATGAAACCCATTATTGTGTATAATTAATATATACTGAAAATTTTTAAATGTTAAATAACAAAACGTTGCAAAGGGAGTAGTGTACTACTGCAGGATGGAATGTGCTGAGGTCCAGAACCAGGGTTTTCATTGGAAGATGATGGGGATTGGCTAAACCGTTCTTGGCCATGAAGATCAGTAAGGAGGATGGGGTCAGCAACATCAGACAGCTGCTATGAATAGGAACCCTTGTAGGGTGTCTTAGTCACTTACTTACTGCTGTGAAGAGACACCATGGCCAAGGAATTTATAAAATAAAGCATTTAATTTGGGGCTCCACAATTCCAAAGGGTTAGAGTTCATGACCATCATCATAGGCAGGCAGCCATGGCACTGAATCAGTAGCTGTGAACTCACATCTTGATCCACAAGCAGGAAGCAGAGAGTGATAACTAGGAATGGTCTGGGCTTTTGAAACTCCAAAGTCCATCCCCAGTAAGACACCTCTTCCATCAAGACCACACCTCCTAATCCTTCCCAAATAGTTCCATCATCAACTGGGGAATGAGCAACCTCTAGATGAGGTGTTTCTCTTTTCTTATTTTTATTTATTATTATCAGCAGTATGAATCTGTTTTATTAATATATAAATTGGGATATAAAATAATGGATCTCCTTGTAGCATTTTCATGCAAACTCCCTACTTGGTTGATTCTACCCCTGTCCCCAGTCTTCTCCCTTCTATGCCTGGCCATCTTCCAATGGAGATCCCCTCCTACCTTCTAGTTTCCCCCTTCCTCTTCCATATCATTTATGTCCTATTTCCTTCCCCTAAAGCTTTTCCCCTCTCATGAACCCCTTTGTAGTCCCTGGCCTTTTCCCCGCTTGTCTCCATATAAATGCATAAAGATGAGAACTAAGATCTGCATGTAAAGACATTCAGCATTTTTGTCTTTCTGGGCCTGGGTTACCTCACTTAAGAAAATATTTTGCGGCTCTATCCATTCTTCTTTGCAGGGTTACTTTCTAAATAAATTGCAAGGAGGATTCTGTGCAAGGCCATGGGTTTAGTGGAATCACCTGCAGTGACTTCTGAAGCACTTCACACAGGACAGCCCCTCCTTCATGTCCTTTGTCTCCATTCTGCAGGGACATGACACCCATGACTTCACTGGCTTGTTTGGTTTTTCAGACATGGTCTCACTATGTTGCCCAAATCAGTCTTTAATGTCTGGGCTCAAGTGATCTTCCTGTCCCCAGCCTCCCTTCAGGTGCTAGGACAACAGGCACACACCATCACTTCTGGCCTGCGATTCTTTTTCCATGTGACAGCTCTCACCAGAGAGAATGGCACCAAGTGGCCTATCATGTTTTTCTGCTTTTCCTCCGGGCTGCCTAGGCAGTGTGAGCAGGTCCTGTCTTTTTCTCTGCCGAGACCCAGGGCCCTCAGAGCAGCTATGGCCTCCCCTGGGAGCTGCTCATGGTTACAGAATCCCACCCAGCCCCCACATCAGCCTCAGTGACACCTTAATGAGCTCCCCAGACATTTGGGGTGTGGGTACATACAGTCAGATGCTACATGAGACCACCTGGCCAGAGCTAACTCTCTGGTCTCTTGGCTCCTTCTGAAAGTTGTACAACACCACCACCACAGGGGTTCTCTCCCAGGGCAACCCCGACCATCCTGAATCACCTAGCACTCCTGGATGGCCTCTCTTTGGTGCCCAAGGACAGGGTGAGGAAGTGGTCATGGAGTGATAGGATTTTTGGTAACACAGACACAGAAGATACACTTCAGAAGAGAAAAGAGCTATCCGCTGTCTAAGTATCTTTGGCTGATGCCTTTAAAATGTGTTTCCTGGGTGAGGGGTTATAGCTCAATCAGTAAAGTTCTTCAAACACAAGCATTGAGGACTTTTGTTCCCCAGAACCCACACTCAAAAAGTCAAGTGTAGTGGTGCATGCTTATAATCCCAGCACCGGGGAGGCAGAGACAGGCTATTCTGACACTTGACAGCTAGCCGAGGGTTCCAAGCTAGTGAGATTCTGTCTAAAATAAGTCTGTGGCTTCCTGAAGAATGACAGCCAAGACTGACATCTGGCTTTCATAGACACACATATACACGTGCACACACAGGTACACACATGTACACGTGCACACACAAGTACACATATGTACACATCCATGCACAGAAGTACATACATATACATGAGCAGACAGGTACACACATGTACACAGACACCCACGTACACATGCACACACTGGTACACACGCGTACAAAACATACTGCTAAAATCAAAAAGCAATATAAATAAAACTGTATGAAAGGATGGGGGTTTGAGGGAGACTTATCCATGTTTCCACAGAAAGGGCCCTTCTGAAGCCAAGCTCTACTCCATCCAAGAGAAGACACCGAAGGCATTCAAGAGTGGTTATGGTTGAAGACATCATCCTGAGAAGATGTTGGGAGTCCAGGGAGGAACTGGAGAAAGGCAGTGGAGGGTGCATATACATTGTATGCATTTTGAAATTTACCAAGAATAAACATTATTTAAAAGAGTGTGGTGTGGTGTGGTGTTGAATTGGTAACTTGACAGACTTTAGAACCACCTGATAGAAGATCTTCTAGGCATGTCCGTGGAAGGCTTATCTTGAAATCATTGATTAATGTGGGAAGACTTGCCCACTGCGGGTGTCCCATTCCCAGGCTGAGATCCTGGACTGTAAAAATGGAAATGAGCAGTGGTGTGCATTCGCCTCTCCCTGATTCCTGATTGTGGGTACGACATGATCAGCTGCTTCAAGCTCCTGCCTTGACCTCCCTGTTGTGATGGATTATCAACCCTTTCTTCCTCCAGAAAAGGTATTTTATCACACAACAGGAAAATACTTAAGACAAATATAATTTTATCTAAAGTTATGTATCGTGGGGCCTGGTGCATGCTGAGCAGGCACTCTGCTGCAGAGCTGCATCTCTCAAACCCTGGTGCATGTTGAGCAAGCATTCCGCTGCAGAGCTGCATCTCTCAACCCTGTTGCATGCTAAGCAGGCACCCCGCTGCAGAGCTGCATCTCTCAAACCCTGGTGCATGCTGAGCAGGCACTCCACTGCAAAGCTGTGTCTCTCGAACCCACATGAGCCATTTCATCTCAGAAGTCTCAGTCCCACCAATTCCTAACCTCAGGACTGTCAGAAATTGCAGAAAGTTCAGTGGTAGCAAAGTAGGTTAAATCAACGAAGGCAAAAGACATTCCAGAGGGGCTGGACAGATGGCTCAGTGGTTAAGAGCATTGCCTGCTATTCCAAAGGTCCTGAGTTCAATTCCCAGCAACCATATGGTGGCTAACAGCCATCTGTAATGAGATTTGGTGCCCTCTTCTGGCCTGCAGGCAAACATGCAAATAGAACACTGTATACTTAATAAATAAATAAACCTTAAAAAAAAAAGACATTCCAGAACTACAGTCCTCCTTCTCGCAGCTGCACTTTCTGACGTGCTGAGGTACCACAGCCCTTCTCTAGAGGCCTGCTGCTGCTACTGAGACAATTCCTACGACAGCTATAAGTGGGAAAGGACACCTATAGACCTTAAAAAATAGCATCTGTCACTCATGGAGAGATCCAGAATAACACAATGTGCCTGAGTTTGTCTTCCATTTCATAGACAAAGGCTGGATGATCACTGGCACATTACCTTTGACATACATGGGCTGTGTCCTCAGATTATATCATGAGAGACAATACAGAACAATCTATTATAGTACAATAAACAGAACAGACCTGGGGACACAGCTTAGTTAGCAAAGTGCCTGGCGTTCACTAGCCAGCCAGTTGTCTAATTGGTGAGCTCTGGGCCAATGAGAGACCTTGTCTCACACATACACATGCGCGCGCGCACACACACACAATAAGTAAAATACAGGACAGTGTAACACAGTATCGTATTGGATACACATTGCCTGTCTTAGTCCCTTTCCTTGTTGCCATGACAAAAATATCAACAAAACACCTCGGAGGCCTGTCTCTCAGATGATACTATATCCTGTTAAGTTGACAACACCACAAAGATTCAATGCACAATATATTCATTTTATGATAGTGCAAATGTGATATGCATTCAGGAGAAGACACAATACTCCAAATTTTGAATTTTGAACTATCCAGAGGATTGTGATATCTAGTTTTAAGACTTTGTGAGCCACTGAGTGGCAGCAGTGAGTCACAGTTCCCCCTCGGCCTAGCTCTACCAAAGAAGACAACCCGCATGGCCGTGGCCGTGTGCTGTGTGGCTGAGCTGCAGTGCCCACTAGGAACTTTGATTATTGCTGGGTTCACCAATAGGGTTGGAGAAGGTACTGTGGTCTCGGGCAGTTGGTATTTTTTAATTTTCGGTATGGTAGGATGGATGGATGGAAGTCCAGTGTAAATAGGGGTGCACTGTATACAGCTCAGTACAATATAATACAGTATAGGGTGGACTGAAGGGCTTACCTTGCAAGCAAGAGACCCTGAGTTCAATCACAAAAAGCTATATTTAACAGCCAGGCATGGATTGGAAAGATGGCTCAGTGCTTAAGAGCACTTACTGCTCTTCCAGACAACCTGAGTTCAGTTTCCAGTCCCCACGTTGCGTATCTTACAACTGCCTATAATTTGAGCTCTGGGGAATCCAATACCTCTGATTTCTACAGGCATCCACACTCATGTGCAAAAAAAAACACACCTGTATGCACGCACACCTACACAATACATATAAATACACATACACACAAAAAGAAAACCACAATATAATATACAACCATTCAAAGCAACACAAAACAGCAAAACATGGTGTGGCATAAGGACGTGGCAATTCAGTCCCTCACCATGCAACAGGACCTAACACCACACAGCATCACATGGTTCAGCCCAACACGATATAGTATTGGCTAGTATTCAGGTAATCAGGATATGATTCAAATTCTAACTGTGAGGAAGCCCCTTAATATCTCCAGTCCTCAGTTTATTACCGTGGAATACTGCACAGCAGGAGGGACCACTTCCAGAGTTTGTGGCAAGAAGTGGGGGAAAGCCAGCATGCAGCACTCCAGCTCCACCTTGTGTCTGTATCAGCTGCTTCAGCACCACCCTGTGCTCCTGGGAATGAAGCCTGTGCACAGGATGATACGGGCTTGGCATCTGAACTACCAGATGCCTCTCACACTAGGTCATCTGGCCAGCGCTCACTTTTCCTATCCCTGCTTCCTCTCTGTGCTGATGAACCTTGGAGATGCCTAGCCATTAGCAGATAACCTTGGCCCCTTCCCTGCCTGTGAAGCATGCATCGGGCCTTTTCCTGCTGCCATTAGTCAAGTTTCTCTAGAGAAGCTGAACCAACAAAAGAAGCATAAATTATAAGATGGATTTATTAGGTTGGCTTACATAATGTGCACTGGGCACTCCAGAAATGGCATTTTGCATGCTGCAGAAGATGAGACTTGATACATCCCATTCATGTAGCTGGGATGCTTCAGGACTGAAGACTTGAAGGATTCCTGGAGAGCCGCTGGTCCCCAACTTGGCATTGGGAAGCCAGAGAAGCTGGGTGCTAACATCAGAGTGATGTAGGGCAGCTGCAGTGACCGCAGCTGTGTAGATGCACTCACCAGCAAAGACGGGCGGGCAGGCAAAATAACACTGCTTTTCCCTGGGGCCTCTATATCTGGACTGTGCTGCAGGAAGGTGCTGCCTGATCAGAGGGGAAGTCTTTCCCCTCAGTTAATCCTCCAATCAATTGGCCTCATAGACTCACCCACAGCACTGCCCCCTAGTCGATTTCAGAGCCAGTCAAGATGACAACCACTAGCAACCATCACATCTGTCAAGCCGAGAGCTGTACAGCCTGAACCTCTTCTGTGTCAACCGCAGAAGTGTTCCTGCCATACAGCTACAGTGCACTCGCTCCTCAAACTAAGCACCAAGCCTCCCCAGCCTGCGCGGAGCTCCATGCTTCACTTGGTACGTGTTAGAATGCGACCACTTACCGTAGCTGGAAGGATTTTTCAGAAGGAGGGCTTCATCCTTCGGCAGCAATTATGAGGCTGTCACCGGGTGATGCACACACACGCACAAAGATAAAAGGGCCTGCCTCATGCCACCTCAACTTTACAGTGAGCTGTGAATGCAGACAGCTTGAGCTACACAGAGAAATCCTTCTGACAGGGTGATCAAACCAAAACAACTTTTCCACATTTATGCAGTTTCATCTCAAAAGTCATCCAAAAAGAGAATCTTCAAGACATTGCCAGCTCCAGAAGAGACTCCCCTACTCATTGGGCTTCGAGCACTGCACTCCAGGTTCTTGTCCCAGGACAGGGATGCCTAAGTGACTCATCTGGCTCACTGAGCACAGAGCCCCAAGCCCAGAACCACAAACCTATGGTCACACTTAGCATGGCAGATCCCCAGAGTGCTCAGGCCTGCACGGATGTTTCCACCATACCTGGCCTATGAACCAGAGAAGAAGCCAAGGTCTCTGCCCTCTACTTCCATACCTGGATTGCCAACCTCCCCACAACTTCCCTTGCCACAAATGAGCAAGCTCGTGTCAAAAAATGGGTCGCAGCCTCTGGTGGAGTTCACAATGTCCCTTGACTCTAAACACCTCCCACCAGAGGATTCCTACTTCAAGGGAAGTCTTAAAAGAAAGTTTCTATAAACAGGTAAGAGTGGTAGCTCAGAATGGGGATCCCTGGTGCTGTACAGTCAATGCCCTCTTCCCACTTCTGTGTCCAGGATGCTGCCAACGTATACTCACAGAGCTGGAGTGTGCTGTCTAGAGCACCATGAAAACCACAGCATGATAAGGCCCATCCCAGAACATAGGCAAATCCCTTATGGGATGTGCTTATGGGGCTGCCTATGGAGGTCACAAATGAATGGCTCAGATTCATTGCTTGGGCTCTAAATGATATCCAGATTGCCCTTCTACAGATTTACAACTGTTACCAGAGTATTGGCACAGCCTTACCCTCTCTCCTCCAGCCTCTGCCAAGCAGACAGATGTTAGCCCAGTTCACAAGTCCGACAAGCGTACATGGACCTCTGAAGCTTACTGACTCCGCTGGACAGACTAGGAATCGCCAACTTGCCCAAAGAGGTATTCTCTGAGTAAGGATTATGAGGACAGAGTATAGACACCAGGCTTGGTTCAGCTTCTTTCTCTCTCCTGCTTATTATGACAACCTCACCTAGGAGAAGCAGGAACAGGCAGACAAGAACATGGAGGTGGTACTATCCCAGAGCAGAGACATCTCAGCCCTGGGGCTACTGGCAACCCCAGCACATCGCACCACCAAGATCTTCACCCAACTCATGTGTTCCCTCTGCCTGGTCTTAGTTATGACAGAAAAGCGGTTACAGAGGTGGAGGAGAAAGGGAACAGCAGGGGGTCATGGTGATAGAGCATCTGCCTTGCACAAATTCCTGGGTTCCATTCCCAGAACCCCTCCACGAGAAAGAAAGAAGAGAACGGGAGAAAAGGGGAGAGGGTGGAGGAAGGTAAGTGTTCTAGCAGCAAGCTATTCCTGCTAGCATCCTCTCTCCACCATCTTTGCAAGTATTTGTCTATCATAACTAAGACTAG
>LOEQ01004962.1:74870-93143 GCA_001685075.1 Bramus lutescens | reverse complement strand
GCAGTGTTTAAATGAATACAATTTATGTGTTGTTATTTCGGGGTATAAGCTAGTTGTGCTGGAGCCGGGCGGGACGAAAAGCATGCCTGCTCTCACCTTTCACTACAACCATACCCACCCCACCTCCACACAGAGTACCACCACCACTGCCATTATTCTAGACTGTGTGTAACCAAAAGCTGCATGCACAGAAAGAACACAGCATGTGTCACAGAGTACTTGTTTTGCATGCACAAAGCCCTCAATTTAATCCCCTAGTAATGAAAAAGAAGAAAATATATGTAAATGACCCATGAATGGTCACAGAACACACACACAACACACACACATGCACACAGAGTCTCTTTGGAGGCTGCATCTGGCTCCAGCTCCAATCAATTCCAAGTTTGGAAATGTTTCTTTCATTTAACAGTGATTTCCTCTTCTGTTACTAACCATGTATCTCTGCCCCATCATGGTCCTTCTGCTCAAATCCTTGTTCAGAGACATGAGAACCTGGAAACTTTGAATTTGGATCTCCACCTGCAACACCCAGAGCCACGTAAAGCTAGGACTGGGCACTCATCTCCTTCCCACTGGCTGGGGACCTAGGAGAGGAGGAAAGCCATGGTTGGCAGGCCTGGGTCAACCATGCCCATCTAATATCAGTCCTTTGCAAAGCTGAAACAAAGTGAGAATGGCATCCAAGAGAGGCCATTCACCCCTTGCCTCAGGAGAAGGTATGTGGGGGCTGGGAACTTCTCTGGGCAGAGGAAGGCGTGTGTCTGAAGCACTACACAGGGCCTGCATTGGGAACAAGAAGCAGAGAATCCCATAGTGGAGGGTATGAAAATGTACCTGACCCCAAGCCCAGACCCTCAGGACTCTGATTTGAGATCTGTAAGATGTGGCTGTGTGCCATTGTCAGTACATGCAGAGGACAACTCAGTGTCCTTCCATGGGGACTCTCCATAATTTCTTTTAAAATGTGGTCTCTCACTGGCCTAGAAGTCACTGAGTAGGTTAGGGAGGCTGGTCTCAGGGATCTGTTTCTGTCCACTCAGCGCTAGAGTTACAAGAGTGTGCCACTGTATCCAGCCTTTGGACATGGTTCTTAGGGGATAGAACTCGGGCTCGCATGCTTGCAAGACAAGCACTTTACTAACTAAGCTTTGGCCCAAACTGACAAAGTCCCAACCCCCCTCTTCCATGGGGGGGGGGGACACCAGCAGTTCACAGGTGATTTGTGCTACTAGTTTTACTGAATACTGTCAAAATATTGTCAAAATGAAGGAAATTAATACAAACATGACCTCCATTAAAAGTTGAGAATGGTGAAGATCATTTAAGAAAAATGTGTGCTTGTGTGTAATCAAACGTCTATGTGTATTGGGTACACACGTACTCACGTATGTGTTTGTGTGTGAGCGTACAGGCCAGAGGCCAAGACAACCTCCAGTGCTGTTGTCAGGAACATCTGACATCCCCTTTGAGTCAGGGTCTCTCCCTGGTCTGAAACTTACCAATTTAGCTAAACTGGATGGACAGTGAGCCCAGGAGATCTGCCTGTCTCCTCCTCTTTGCTCTGAGATTATAGGTGCACACCAAACATGCCCTAGTTTGTGTGTGTATGCGTTGTAGTTGTTGATGTATGTTCTGATCACATTCTTTCCCCTCCCAATCCGTCTCTCCTCCCCAACCTCCCTGCTTCAGTGTTCTTTCTCTCAGAAAACCAAAATGTCAAGATGAACAAACAAAAAAAAGAAAAATATTTTTAAAATATCAAAATAAAACAAAAAAAACATGAAGTCTGTTTTGTATTGAGTAAGTACTCATGGGCATGAGGCCTGCCCTGGAGTGTGACTGATACATACAATGTCATTCCACTAGAGAAATATGATTTTCCTTCTCCCAACAGAGAGCAACTGCAAATAATTTCTTGGCTAGGGATGGGGCCTTGTTCTTGATTCTCCTTCTCCGTGCTGGGACTTTGCCTGGCTTGAACTTGTGCAGATCCTGTGTCTGCTGTCACAGTCTCTGAGTTCATATGAGCATCGGCCCCATTGCGTCTGGAAGACAGTTTCTTTGGAGCCATCATCCAGCTCTTCCAATCTTTCTGTTTCCTTTTCCACACAGATCCTGAGTCTTGAGCAAAGGACTTTGATAAAGATATCCCATTTCAGGCTGGAGAGATGGCTTGGCGGTTAAGAGCATTGGTGGCCCTTCCAGAGGACCCAGTTTCAATTCCCAGCATCCACATGGCAGCTCACAACTGTCTGTAACTCCAGTTCCAGGGAACTTGACACCCATGGCAAAAACACCAAGGTACATAAAATAATAATTTTTTTAAAAAAGAGATCTCATTTAGGGCTGAGTGCTTCAAATTCTGTCACTCTGCTAATTGTTCTGTTGTGAGTCTCGGTGTTAACATCAACTGCAGGAAGTAGCTTTTCAGAAGGACTGAACAATGACTAACCTATACCCATCTAATTATGTGGGTAGGAGGATTCAGACTCAGGTCAGACAGAGCCATCCCCCCAGGTCCTTGTTTTTATTTAAAACAAATATTTTATAATTCTTCTTTCTGAATAACCCGTTTCCTCTAAGCAGCTTTCCTGCTCATCTTTCATGCTGCCCATAGTGATTCCAGGCTGGTTCCCATGTAAAAACTGAGCACGGCAGCTTATACCTGTGACCTCATGGCTGGGGAGGTGGAGAGAGATCAACTCTGGGAACTCTACAGCCAGCCAGTCTGNATCAACTCTGGGAACTCTACAGCCAGCCAGTCTGGCCCAATTTTAATCCAAAATTTAAGATGTAAAGCCATTTAGCAAGATTTCCAATGTTAGCCTCCGTCTCCCGTATGCACATGCACACATGAGCAAACACGCGCACATAACAAAGAAAATGGGGGGAAAACAAGTTATTGCAATGCACATGCTGTTGGTAAACTATCGTGAGCTTACTGTGTGAGCTGGGGAGCTGCCTATGCAAGCAGGGCTGCATCATACTCTCATTTTAGACCCTCACGTTTGACTAAAGTGTCCTCTGTGGCCCCATGTCTATGACAGAACAGCAGACACAATAGGCAAAGGAGCCCAAAAGTAAAGTCAGTGCGCCCTTAAAAATAACAAGGGTAGAAGGTAAGAGTCTCCATCAGAGGTGACTAGCATCCAGGCCTTTCGAAGATGTAAATATGACTCCGGCAGTAAAGAGAGGTCAGAGGAGGAGCTAGCTCAGCTGCAGGAGTCACAGAGAGAAAGCACAATGGAGACCCCAGCTGCTTCAACTTCCAGAGTCTCTGTGGACGCTGTGAGCATCCTAAAGTGGCATCTTTTTTCCCTCCAGACAGGGTTTCTCTGTAGACCAGGGCTCGAACTCACAGAGATCCATTTGCCTCTGCCTCCCGAGCACTGGGATTAAAGGTGTGCGGTGTGCCACCACGGCCCAGCAAGATATCCTATTTCTGCTCTCTGTTCTTCACTTGGAAGCCTCAGCTGAGGGAACATTGTGCTCTGCCTGGAGAACTACAGCCAATGGCCTTAACCCTTTCTGCCCACGTCGTCTGAGGGGATGCTCCGCCCTGCCTACAACTCGGACTTCCTCAATGGGGTTTCCTTGGTCAGCTCTTGCTTGATGCTCTGCTATCTGCTTCTTTTTGCTTGTCTTTTGTTTTGTTTTTCTTTTGCCTTGGTTTGCTATATATAATAGGTTCACTCATTCAGAAAGTGTGGCCGGCTACTGTGGGTTCCCTGAACCACACAGAATATCCATGTACCCAGAGAGACTGGTTAGTAGGAACTCTGCCAATTTGATCTGCTCAAGGAAGTCCTCTCATAGCCATTGTAGAAGTGTGACCACACAGGCTACCACATGTCATTGCACAAATCATATTTGGTGTGACATCAATGCAGACACACGCTAAAATGACTAACTTCCCATTCCTCAGAATAGTTAGCTTCTGAGCCTTGGCCTCAACAATGGTAACCTGAACAAAACTTCCCTTCTATATACCGCAAGAATTAGTGACTTGGTTGGTTTTCTTTCAAGAGCAGTGCAAGCTCTTAACCACTGAACCATCTCTTCAGCTCCAGCTTCTAACTCACTAATTCTTTTGTTTTTTCTTTAGAGACAGGGTTTCTCTGTGTAATAGCCATGGCTATCCTGGAACTATATTTGTAGACCAGGCTGGCCTCCAGCTCACAGAGATCCACCTGCCTCTGCCTCCTGAGTATTGGGATTAAAGGTGTGTGCCACCACTGCCTGGCTGACCCTATCTCAAAAATAAGATGAAATAAAGTAAGTCTGAAAAGAAAAAGGATGGGTGGGTTTCTTCGTGAGTCTTACTGCCAACAACAGAAAACGCAGAAACCAAGCTACTCTTTTTGTTTTCCTCCCTATATAATCCCAAACTGGCTTTAAATTTATAACATTCTTGCTTCCACCTCCTTAGAGCTGGGTTAAGGCATGTGCCACCATGGCCAGAAATTTATGTGTATGTGTTTGTGTGAAGACCAGCAGTTAATGTCATGTGTTATCCTCTATCATCCTCCATGTTATCTTTAGAGACAGGGTCTCTCAATGAATCCAATCCAATCAATCTTCTGATTGGCTAGAAGGCTAGCCAGCAAGCTCTGGGGGCTGTCCTTTCTCCAAGGCCCCAGGTCTATGATTACAGATGTCTGTAGCCATGCTCAGCTTTCCCATGGATGCCAGGGATCTAACCTCAGATCCCTATACTTGCATGACAGGCACTTAACTCTCTCTCCAGCCCCCATGAAATAATTTTAAAATACAACAAAAGTCACGACAAAACCTAGTTTAAGGTTAATGATCATTTAATATTTTAACAAGTTCACTTACAAACATACACACAATGTGCACACAGGGAGGAAACGGGCTCTGTAGACACAGCAGAGTAACAAAAACGCAAACGCAATCACAAGAAGATTGCCTGCGTCCTCTGCCTTTCATCTACACAAACTAGAAGGCGAAATGAAAGGTTACATAGGAGCAACAACACGTGTAAAAATAAGTCTGACGGATCATCCTGTCTCCACCACAGGGACTTCCTACGCTCCATGAGCTACTGTGGACACTCATGACCTAAAAATATGCGAAGCTGGGCCTTCTTGACAAGTGATGATCTGAGACATGACCCGCAGGCTTCCATCTTTCACATGGAAAGTTGTTAACTCAAGGAACTAAGAGAGCAATGAAACCAGTCATGCACATGTCGGCAGCCAACCTCTTCCAGCTTTGGGTCTTTAGGTAGAAGTCCATGGACATGAAATGCTCTTCAACCCTGAACACATGGTTCCCTTCAACTCATGAATCCCATGACTGACTGAGGTGCCAAATGACATGGCTGAAGCAATCAAAGGGACAGCATCTACGAGGACAGGAGCTGAGGAAATGAAATGCCTGAGGCCATTCTTCACATTCAGAATGTCTATCATTCCAGAATCAAGCAACTGGTAGCAAGATACAATCAGGCTCAACTATGGCTGCCTGTTAAAGCTAGTTCCACTG
This sequence comes from Bramus lutescens, assembly GCA_001685075.1. NCBI lineage: Eukaryota > Metazoa > Chordata > Mammalia > Rodentia > Cricetidae > Bramus > Bramus lutescens. The sequence continues at coordinate 87,632 of LOEQ01004962.1, read as the reverse complement.
GGGCCAAGGTCTAGGCAGGGCACACCCAGGGGACAGTAGGAGACAATTTTGTTTCAATAGCACTTCAGGGGCATGAGTCAGTACTCTTTGGTTCTAGGAACCCCAGTAACTACATTCAAAAATAATGTCCCTGTGCAACACTGAAAACTGATTTTAATGTTTTGTAAGTAAAGCATGGAGTTTAAGATGATAACATTGTGAGAAAGCCATTCTTGCAACACAGGATGTGAAATCAACATTACATTCATCAAGGTGACACTATAAACCATCAGAACCATGTTGCCGCCACAAAGCCATCTACCAGAGATGACAGAGAAGCAAATTTCAGCCAGAAATGGGCAGTGCTGTGTCAACAAGTCCCCTAGGAGTAGGCAGAAAAACACCATGGGCACCATCACATCTACTTGGCAACTGTCTCACATGGAGATATGTTCAAGACTTGAACTGACCAAGAGAAAGCTGCCAAGCAGGGTAGCAAGGCAGCACGCATGTGCTGGGCTGGGCACAGCCAGAGTGTGTGCTCAGTGGGAGCACTCTGGGGAAAGGGGGCTGTGTGAGTAGAGGACAGGGCCTTCACTGTGCTGTCCCCCTTTGTGACAGGACACAGTTTACAGTTCGCCAGTCACAAAGCTGGACTTAGAAGCTTTACGACATGAATGACAGATTTAAATGTGTGCAACATGTATTTTCGAATATTAGAAATACATTTTTCCCCCAGAAAATAGGACTGTGGGCTTCCCAGAGCGTCATGCATTTGGGGACTTTGTAGTTGTAGGCTTTTCTAGTATGAGTGGGTCAGGCATGAAAACGTGACTGGATCCCAACTAACATGGATTAAAACAAACCCCTGAGACTCAACCCAATCTCATGTCTCCCTCAGAACCTGAGTCGTCTCCACCCAGCTCTGGTTCATCCCCACACTCAGAACAGCCATAGGGGCCTACCACTGCTTAGAACAAGCCTCTCCAGGATTCAAGAGTGCCCTGGGCAGCTTGGGCCCCAGGTCTGACACAGGTACAATAGAACTAAGGCTCTCCCTCTTTCCCCTCATATACTTCCTCTGCAAGTAGAAAAATAGGCTCTAGACAGACTGAGCTGGCAACCAACAAACCTAAAGCAAAGACTGAAAGCACATCACTGGGCAGATGCCAGCCTCTCTCCGCCCACTTGCCACTCACTATTCTTCATTCAGCAGGGTTTAAAGGTAAACCTCCCCAAGTTCTGAGGCTCAAATCAATTCCTAACTTGAGACGATTTCCAATTATTCCTGGGCAAAGCAAACAGAAGAATAACAAGAGAATAAAGCTGGACAGATTCCTGGAGCATAATTTATAAAGGGAGCGAGTGTCCCTTTTCATCCTGAGCAGTCAATCTGACAGGTGCCTGGGAGCTACCGAGGGTAGATCATAGGGTTCTCACACCGCCGCCCTGCAGGGGCCACCAGCCCACAGCTCTATGGTAAGATGCGGCCAGGTCTAGAGTGAGATTTCACAGTTAAAGAAGCTGAATTCTTCTTACCACACTCATTCATATCCTCCTCCATCAGCATTATTATTAGCACAGCAGGGAAAATCATCCCTTGATTAAGTACTGGACCTAAATGAGCAGAAAATGCCCTTTTAAATGGGTGTGTTTACATAAGACCATCCGAGAGCTCCCTAAGATAGACTTGGTGCAAGCCAGTACCCCAAAGAACTCAGATTCTCGCTCATAGTACACTTCAAGGTCATCTCTGTGGTACCATACAGGTTAGTCACAATCATCAGATTATCATCTCCAAAAGAACTATTTAAATTATTACAAAAGACACTGTTCACAAACAGAAACGCCCTGCAAATCAATTATTGCACACAGGACTAACAGAAGCAATGCACGGAAGACCTTGAAGGCTCTAGAAGACCCAGAACAGAGACCCCAGGGCCATGCCTGTGGCTGCTCCAGCAAGCATGCCCAGGGCCAGGTCACTGTCACTGTCTCGGTACTGCTCACGGATGATGACTTGATTGGCAGGCTGCTGTCCATAAACTCCTCCTATAAAAGAAGAGAAAAAGAGATCTTTAAGATGTCATCTGGAAAAGCAACATTCATGGAAAGATGGTGCTGTTGTGGGATAGCTGATCACACTGTGAGAAGACGTGCCTGTCCTTCCTCACCTGCCCAAGGCACCTTCTGATTGGATTAATAGAGAGCTGAATGGCCAATAGCTAGGCAGGAGTGGATAGGCAGGACTCCCGGGGGAGAGAGAGGAACTACTGCATGGGGTGGGAGGATTCTGAGAAGCAGGGGTTTGGGAGCAAGATGCAAAGAGACTGTACTGAAGAGAGGTAGCAAGCCACATAGCAGAATGCAGAGTTAATTCAAGTTTTAAGAGCTAGTAAGGAACAAACGTTAAGTTATGACCAAGTTTCCATAATTAATAATAGCAATTTCACAATTAATAATAAGTGGTCCAAAGAAAGTCTGGCTATATGGAGCCCTTTACACAAACACTGTTGTCTACTCTCCATGTGACCAGTTTACACAAACACTGTGTCTACTCTCCATGTGACCAGTGTGTTCACTAGTAGGCCTTTGAGGTCCTTCAGATGTGTTAACAGGTGGTTCCAGTGAGTTCAACCCAAATCTCCCCAAGACCCATCACATATATGCTGAGGAAGACACTGTTATATATGAAGACTCATATATATATATGAGATAAATTACGGTCTGGAGACATGGCTTAATGATTAAGAACACTTGCTGCTCTTGCAGAGGACCTGGCATCCACATGGTACCTCATAAATATCCATAACTGCAGCTTCAGGGGATCCAATGCCCTCTTCTGATCTTTGTAGGCATCAGGCATGCCCCTGATACACACACACACACACACACACACACACACAGCCCAAACACTCATACATACTAAATAAATAAATCTAAATATTTTAAAAGATGGTACATGAGGCCTGGCATGGTGGTGCACATCTTTAATCCTAGCATGTGGAAGGCAGAGAGAGGAGGATATCTGTGAGTTCAAAGCCAGCCTGGACTACACAGCGAGTTTCAGGCCAGCCAGGCCTACCTAATGAGAACCTATCTAAAAGGCAAAAGGATGGTACATGCTTGTAGAGATGAAGCTGATCATCCAGAAGAACCTTATTTGAGGAAGGTGGTGGTTGAGATGAGAATGGCCCCCACTGATTCACATATTTAAATACTTGGTTCCCAGTTGGTTCAACTGTTTGGGAAGAATTAGAAGGTGTGACCTTGTTGGAGCAGATGTATCACCAGGACTGGGATTTGAGATTTCAAAAGCCCACACCATTCCCAATTAGTTCTGTCTCTCTGCCTCCTACTTACGGAAAAGGACGTAGATTCTCAGCTACTGCTCCAGCACCATGCCTGCCTGTCCCCTTCTATGATGGTCGTGACTCACCCTCTGAAACTATACGCCCCAGTAAACTCTTCTATAAGTTTCCTTGGTCAAGGTGTTTCATCAGAGCAATAGAAAAGTAACTAAGACAGAAGTGGTATCCGGGAATGGGCTCTTACTGTCACAGGTCTGACCAAAAGTGTCCACATTTGGAGTATTGTGTAAGACTCTGGGACATTGGACAAGGAAAGCAGTTGAACACTGGAAGTAGGGCAGAATGAGTCATTTTAGTAGATACTTAGAAGACAGCAGTGCTGAGAACAATGTAGGCCATGAAAGCTCAAGAGGTTTCAGAAGGAAACAATATTAGCAACATGACTAGAGACTATTCTTGTGGTATTTTGGAAAAGAACATGGCTGTTTTCTACCTCTGTCTTAAGGATCTTCCTGAGGTTAAACTGAGGAGTTTTAGATTAATCTCATTAGAGAAGGTGATTTCAAGACAGCCTAGTACTGACTAAATCACACAGTTATTAGCGATCACTCTTAGACAGATCTACAATGAAAAAGAACACCAGGAAATTAAATGTTGGAGGCAAGGCTTGTGCTGAAATAGAACAGAGACTAGATGCAGGCCAGATGAGGAATAAAGAAAATGGTGCCCTCGGGCAAGAACCCACCCAGCTAAGCTTCCAACAATGTTGGTGCAGCAAAAGAAAACAACAGACAACTCATAGTTAAACACAACTCAAGGAGGGGACCAATTTCCATCCCAGGTAGGCAGCCAAACTTGGCAGCATCAGCATGTGCTTTTGGCATTTGAGTCAGGAAGGGCACGGGATAAAAAAGCTTTGAAATCTTCCTCCACCACTGAGGCCAGGCACGTGGCAGGGGAGTCCCTACACAGGGGCCCAGAGAGGCCGCTGAGTCAAGCTGTGAAGGTGAAGCCTGGATTGCCATGGAGACCACAAGATGTTCGCAATGCCAGAGCCACGGAGGGTCTGCCGAGGAGAGCTGCTAACAGGGAGTGAAACCAGCCCAGGAGTGAGGAGTTTGTTGCAGTCCACAGGCTGGAAGGGAAGGGCCATCGGAAGCCCTCTGATATCACACACAGGATTTGAAGTTTACACTGCTGGGTTTCAGCCTTGCTTTGGTTCAGTATTTCCTCACTATGTCCCTATGCCTCCTCACTTGTGGAAGGACAGGGTTTATTTCATGCCGCCATACATGCTGGAAGTATGGAAAATTTTGCTCCTTGATTTCACAAGGGGTGAAAATGAATAGATTGCCTTGTGGATGAAAAAAAGAAATAAGGAAAGCGCATGACTGCTCCTAGGTGTGATGGAGGGGAAGGTTCACTGTAGATAAAAAGGAGACATAATCAGAGGCAGGGACATCTAGGAGAGTCCAGGGTGAGCCCAGCCATGTGAGAAGAGGGGGGAAGGGGAAAGAAGAGTCACTGCCCAAGATGGGCAGCCTGGAGGGCACATAACCCAAATGGCTGGATTACATAGAGAAGGGCAGACAGGAAGGGCAGCTGAGCTCCTGGGCTGGAGAAGTTTGTGGTAGAGGGTGACATATGCCAGCCATACCCTATAATAGGTAGGAACTGAGGAATTCTGGGAGAACCTGGCAGTCAACATCCATTTTAATATGTTAATATAACCTGAGTCATTTGTCCCGGTTTTGAGACTAAAACACCTAAGTCTCAGAAAAGATTTAGAATTTGGACTTTTAAACTGTGTCGAGACTGAGAAAGACTATGGGGGCTTTTGAAGTTGGACTAAGGAAATTTTACATTATGATATGACCACAAGCATATGGGGCCAGGGAACAGAAGGTGGTAGTCTGAATAAGAATAACCCATTGGCTTATACTGTAGCAGAAATATGCCCCCACAGTGAGAAGTCACTCCGCATACTCTGGGGAAGAAAGGGACAAAGTTCTTAACTGAGACTGAGTGACTGGCTCTGCCTAGCAACCCAGAGTAGTTGGCCACGAGGAGAAGATTTTGCTAACTTAGATACACCCAAGGTTTATGCATTCCACACATGCTGATATCCTGAAATCTCTTTCAGGCCCCAGCCCCAGGTTATACTTTGAATAATTTAAAAAGACACAATGGACTGAAAGTCTGGCCGCTTTGGCAGATCTGAGATTTATAAAGCAAAGACACTACACATTGCCCAAATTATCTTGTATGAGAAAAAGTATGCTTTTTCTCAAATAGTTGTTACCCAGGGTCATCTTGCCCACCTGGCAGAAATATGCTTTTCTTAAAGAAAAAACAACTGGGGGCTTCACAGCAGGCCAGGACTTGATGCTTGTCATGCTGAGCTGCTCCCCTGAGTTATTCAACAGGGGCATATTTCTCTAACAGAGAAATGGGCCTAATGGCTGTAATAATGGTTGTTCAGATGGTCTCAATTATAAGAACAGAGCCTATTGACAGGCCAATCCTGATGAACAAGCATTTCCATCCTAGCATCATGAATTCCACTTAGTTCTAACAGGCCTGGTTAGCCTACTGTACAGATCCTTGGGGTATTGCAGAGGTAGTACTCCCTTGGCTACATTCTACTTTGTGTGACTTATGTCTCCTAAGAAGTCTATTCATAAATTTTTTGTAACTTCAACTTCTTTTTGGGGGGGTATAGGGGGTTCAAGACAGGGTTTCTCTGCGTAACAGCCCTAGATGTCCTAGAACTCACTCTGTAGACCAGGCTGATCTCGAACTCACAGAGATCCTCCTGCCTCTGCCTCCTGGGTGCTAAGATTAAAGGCCTGTGCCACCACCACCTAGCCAACATCAATTCTTCAAGTTACTTCAGTATCAATATGAATATGAACCCAAGTTGGTTGAACTGCTCTGGAAGGATTAGGAGGTATGGCCTTGCTGGAGGAGATATGTCACTGGGGATGGGACTTGAAATTTTAAAAGCCCATGACATTCCCAATTAGTGCTCTCTCTCTCTCTCTCTCTCTCTCTCTCTCTCTCTCTCTCTCTCTCTTCTCTCAGATAAGGAAGCAAGCTCTCAGCTAATGCTCCAGTACCATGTGTGCCTGTACTCTTCCATGATAGCCATGGATTCACCTTTTGAAACTGTAAGGCTCAATAAACTCTTCTATAAGCTGCCTTGGTCATGGAGTTTCATCACAGCAACAGAAAAGTAACTATAGCACCATGACGGCTGGGAAGAATGCCTTCAGTTCCTTTCAGTTCTGGGGAAACAAAGGGAGTTTCTCAGGGTGGAGGATACAATGTGACCTAGCTACAAAGGGATGATAAGGACGAGCCAGAACTCAAAGCTGCCTTGGATTTCGGGTGGTGCAGGCAGGCTCGCAGCTGCCTGGGGAAGAAAGCACTCAACCGCCTCGAAGAACTGCAAGGTTACAACACAGGCTGCTTTTCAGTCCTGGGGAGAGAGCTGCAGGGGTGTGGCCTTTGGAACAGAGGCACTAGAGAACCTGAAACCTTATACACACCACTCTCTAAGAACTTACTGACAGAACAGGGTTCTCTGCTTGCCAGGGCCAAACCCCTTAACGGTGTGAAGATCAGAGCACTGATAAACAGGGCCCAATCCTGTATGATAAAGCTACAGAGGTTTGCCTCTGGTTTCCTTGGCAGACCTGAGCACCATACCTGCTGGGATGACAGACAAATGAGAAGAATGTGGGAGAGGTAGGGCAAAGCCTGTGGAAGATGAGTCAGCCGCCAAGCACGGTGGCTCGCACCTGTAATCCTAGCCCTTGGAGGTTTATGACAAGTGCACCAGTTACTCACTATCTAATGTCAGGACAGGTCTCTCCTGAGCATTTAATTGTTTTTTAAGAGGTCACTGCCCCAACTTTGTTATGGAATTTTAGATTACAGCCATGCCTAAGCTAAAAGATTAAAAAGAAGCTTCTCATTCACAGTGTGAGCTAGGTACATCAGCCCCAGCAGGCCACTCCTTAACAGATACACACTAAAGGAGAAACCCACTAGGGACATCTGGGAACTTCAAAGGTCGCAACATCAAAGATGTAATCAAAGAGGGCAAAGAATGTGGCATGGTGCCTGAACTATTCAGCCCAGGAGCCAGGAGTATAGGAAGATACCATCTTCTACGTCCTTACTCTACAACCAAGAACGTCATATACTCTTAGAGGATTTTGCAGAATGAATTGTGCAAACTTCAGAAGAGTGTCTGGGGGAAAATCTTCTTGTACAAATTGCTGTCCAAATGTGTCACACGAAGCTACAAATATGCTGCAACCTTGAGAATTCTGAGCTACACGGCCTCTCACAGTGGCACAGCCGTCCATCCATTCTGTGCCTCCTCCTCCACTTCCTCTGCCCAACCCCCCACCTCTGCCCCTCACCCCATTTCCTTCTCTGCTTCTGCCTCTGCCTTCTACTTCCTCCTCCATCTCCTCCTCTACCAGTACTAACAGCTGTACTGCTCAAATATACATCAGGATGGCCCACCAACAAAAGACGGACTCACCCACATTGACAGTTAAAGATCTACTGAATGTGGCATTAAAGAAGCTCCAGGAGATGAGCGTGGAAAGCCGCCTAAGCTACCCGTGAACTCACCACTTCCTGACTCTGCCTTGCAGTGAGTCACCATGAAGCCTAATGCCAAAGCGCTGTCAACAAGCTAGAACTGTCTGAATTATGACTAGTAAAAGCTAGATATCTGTAGAGACAACTTAGAGAGTTCGTTAGAGGGGGTGGATTTGGAGAGAAGCCTCAGTGCTTAAGAGCAGAAGACCAGAGTTTGGTTTCTAGCATTCAGGTCCATCAGTTCACAACTGCCTATAACTCCAACTCTACGGGGGGCTTGAAACCTCTGGCCTACTCGGCCATGTGCACGTTATCTACACACATGCAGACAATTTAAAATAATTTAATTTTCAAAAGGAGAGAGAAAGGGAAGAGCTGAGGCAGAACTCTTCTCACCAATAAAGAAAACACAGAAACTACAAATGAGTTTCTTGCAGGCTTACTCTAGAAGCCCAACTGAAACTCTGTCACTTAAAAAAAATATTAGTCTATTTACTTATTTGTGAGAATTAGGCATGCACCACAGGGCACACATGGGGGTCAGAGAACAACCTGGGGGAGTAGGTTCTTTTCTTCAGCTGTGTACACCTTAGGAACTGAACTCAGGTTGCCAGGCTTGGTGGAAAATGCCTACCCAATGAACCATCCCACCAACCCTATCCCTGCCACTTTCTACAAGCACCTTTGAGAGTAAAACTGAAGCCAGCTCTGCCTGACACCCTGAGGTGACCATGTACTATACAGACGAAATCACCAAGTCTTTCTTAACGTGGTCATGTTGTCTTTGCCATGGCCTGTGTACCAAGTCTTCCTTACTGGAGCAGAGTGTTGTCTGCTGCTGTGATGAAACACCATGACTGAAGTAGCCTACAGAAGGGAGGTGTAATTTGGGTGTGTGGCTCTAGACAGATAAGAGTCCATCACCACCTCAGTGGGGAAGGGTGGCAGCAAGCACTAGAACAGCTGAGAGCTCGCATTTCAAAATGCAAGCAAGAAACAGAGTGAATTAGACATGGTATGAGGTTTGTATTTACTTATTTTCTTCTCTTTCAGGGGAGAGCACAAACATAGTCCCCCACCACAAATTACACAGTCGAGTCTCCCACATTTGGGGAAATTGCAGGGGTTGGCACAGTGGAAGGCAATGAATAAACCTCACCCTAGGAAAAAAACCACCTTCATCATCATGGTATTCAAACCTCCAACCTCATCCCCAGTGACGCCTCCTCCAGCAAGGCCACAACTCCCAACCCTCCCCGAACAGTGCCACCAACTGGGAACCAAGCATTCAGCTGAGAATATGGGGGGACATTTCATTGGAACTACCACATTCCACTCCCTGGCCTCCATAGTCTCACTGACATATTATAACGCAAGTTTCAAAAGCCCCCAAAGTCTTCTAGCCTCAACACTGTTTAAAATTCCAAAGTCTCTTTGGAGACTCCAGGAATACTCCTAACAGTACCCCTTGTAAAATCAAAAACATATTATTACTAGCATGTAATGGCACAGAGAATGTAGTACCATTACAAAAGTTAGGTAATGAGGATAGTGAAGAAATGCTTGACTAAAGCAAGACAAGTCTCAAATCCTATAGTTCATGCCCAATGTCCAAATGCTTAGATGGCTCTGCCCCTCCAGCTGTACTGTATATAAGATCCCTCCCTCCCCTCCCCGCTCCTCTTAGGCTGACCCCACTCTGTATGCAGCTCTCCTCAGCTCAGTGCATGTCTTGGGCACCTCCAACACCCTGGGGTCTCCAATACAACTTAGGCTTCACTTCCACAGCTTCACACAATGGCCTCTCAGGGCCTCCAAGCCAAAATGTCCTTCCCACATGCCTGGCCTTAGAGGCTCTCTGTAACCAGGCAAGAAGACTCAAACACCCCTTTACTTAAGTATCTTTCATGACTATGAGGATGATGCTGCCAGGCTTGACAGTCAACTTGAGATGGAATCTAGCCTCTTAGAATCACGTTGTGGTAGCTTTTGTTTGCTCCTTTCCAGCTAGGTGGAGTCCCGCCGTAAGGCACCCTTCCCTTTATCCCAGTGCTGACCTGGCCTCCTCATCTCTTTCAGCACAAAACTTGGTTGCGACATTAAGTTTCCTGGTGCTCTTTCCCTTTTGAAACTACATTTTATATTTCTTTCTGCTCTGCTTGCTCTTTTCCATTGCAGAGCTGTGTAAGCGTGATCACTAATAACCACACGATGCAGTCAGTATTGTGTCAGACAGCCTTGAAATCTTTTCTGGCAAAGAAATTAGTCCATTACTTTTAACTGGGCCTCAGGCAAGTTCATAGGACAAAGGGAGGAAGCAGCCACATTTTTTTTTTGGCCAAAATATCACAAGAATGGTCTCTAGACCAGTTTCTAATATTGGTCCCCTCTGAAAGCTCTTAAGCTGGACCTCCACAGTCCACATTGCTCTCAGCACTGCTGTCTCCCAAGAGCCTACAAGGATGGCCCATTCTGCTCTGCTTACAACATTCAGCCACTTTTCTAGGCCAAGTCCCAAAGTCTTCCACAATCTTCAAAAAAAAAAAAACCCAAATGGTAAGGTCTATCGTAACAATAGCTCACTCCCTGGTACCAACTTCTGCCTTAGCTACCTTTATATTGCTGTAAAAAACCACCATGACCAAGACTACTTACAGAAGGAAGGGAATGTTTAGGGCTTGCAGTTCTGGAGGGATAAGAGCTCATCATCACCGTAAGAAGGAACCGTGGCAGCAAGCACCAGGAATGGCAGCTGAGAGTGCACATCTCAAACCATAAGCAGGAAACAAAGAGCTTTCTGCAAGGCCACACCTCCTAAGCCTCCCCAAACAGTGCCACCACCTGAGGATCAAGTATTTGAATGTCCAAGAATATGGAGGACATGGCATTCAAACAACATCAACTACATGTGAATAAACTAACACGTTTCTATTCATACTTTATGCCACAGTATGTGCTGTCACCCTCCAGTTGTTCTCTGACGTCCCCTTATGAACTGTGACACACAGTCATCCACACACATAAATACAGCACATGCACACAAAATCAATAAAATGGAATTATTTAAAGTTAAAATTACTCTAGTACCTCAAAGATATGTAAAAATCCAAAAGACTATTAAAGAAAAAAATAAGCAAAAATCAGAATGACAGAGTGATTGGGGTCTCCAGTAGAAAGTGCAGCTCATTTAACTTCAAACTGAAATATAGGAATCCTCCATGCCCCCCCCCCCACTGTATGCAGAGACCAGGAGCAGCAGGCAGCATGAGTTACCTGCATATGGGTACTGGTATGGCACAGCGTATGCCTGCCCATTGGCAGCATAGACAACTTGAGTTCCTGCTGGGTATGCGCCACTGTATGGACCGTAGCCATAGACCTGAAACAAAGAGAAAGCCCTGTGAGAAATACAATTTTGAGGGTTTTGTGGGGCTGGTAATATGGCTCGGTGGGTAAAGGCACTTGTCACCTGGCCCGGTGACATGCATCCCATCCTGAAACTCATATCATGGCAGGAATGAACAACTCTTAAAACTGACTCTCGGGCCAGGACCAGGAGCAGGGGTGTGTGGGGATGGAGAGGGTGACACACTTGGGAAGTACTGGGGGAAGGAATGGAGTGAGAACAATGATGTGATTATATTTTAATTTACATACATACATGCATACATACATACATGGGTGTCTGCTGACCTCTACAGGCATACTATGGCATGTCTAAATTGGATAATGGAGAAGCTATTAACTCAGAAATCCCAATGAGTATAGACAAAAAAGTCCTCAGAGGAAGTAGATTTTCTCTGCCCAAAGAGGCAAAGAAGAGACACCCTAGCAAGAGGCAATATTTTCAGACAGTTAACTCCTCCACGCTAAGCAAACACATACAAACCACCTGTAGGAACACCCTACCTACTCCTACCACCTAAGGTGCAGAGTTCAGCTCTCAGCGTCTAAGGAGGCTCACAACCACCTATAACTCTGGCCCTGGAGGACACGATGCCTCTGGCCTCTGAGGGCACCTGTACGCATGTGCATATTGCATCCACAGACACACATGCACATAATTAAATAAATATTTGGGGGGAAAAAAAAGAAGTCAAGTAATTAGTTATATAGCATCCACAGGTAAAAGCACCAGCCACCAAAGTCTGAGAACCTGAGTTCAAGTCCCAGGATCCACATGGTGTAAGGTAAGAACTGACTCCCACAGCTTGTCCAATCCAACACACAAATAAATATGCATCATATATATATATATATATCCTTTAATTAATATAAATCTATGAACAGTGGCTGAGGTAGCTCAGTGGAAAAGAACTTGCCTAGCATGTGTGAAGCTTTGTGCTTAATCTTCATCACTCACATAAAGAAAAAAAAACCTTTACAAACAAAATATCTGAACATGAAAATATATAAACACTAGACTTTTGTGTTTCTTTTGAGGCAGAATCTCTAGCTTAAGCTGACCTCTTCTACAGCCAAGAATGATCTAGATCTCTTGATTGTTCCACCTCCACCACCCAAGCGCTGAGAGTCCAGGTGTGTGTTGTCACCTCCAGTTTATGCGGTGCTGGGGATTGAACTGGGGCCTCCAGTTTGTGAGGCAAATGCTCTATCAACCGAGCTACACCACCAGCTCAATAATTGCTGTTTCACTGAAGTAAAGAGGATGAGAAATATTCTGTGATAACCAGGAAAGATTCTGAGTGTATTTCTAATTTCCCGATACTGACTCAAGATAAAACCACAACCAAAAAACAAAAAGAAAAGACAAACAGAAATGGCAGAGAGCCCCAGCTTCCTCAACTTGCACGATCTCTGCTCAGATCCCTACCTCAGGGGTCGGCGCAGC